>OZ023143.1:15725816-16002763 GCA_963675895.2 Styela plicata | reverse complement strand
AACTGCGAAATATATGTTTGATACTAACAGTTTGAAAGCATCGAAAACGGTTTTTGCTCTAAAAGACAGATTAGGCATATTGCGAGAGAGGGCTCTTCCGGGAGTTGAACCCGGGACCTCTCGCACCCTAAGCGAGAATCATACCCCCATACCAACGAGCCGCAAGCGCCGACGTGATTAGTTCGAATTTAGAAACTATTTCCAATGAAAGTTAAAAAGCATTTTCGCAGTGAGATTATTTTCGTCCTGAAAGCATCGACGTCATTAGTAAAAAATATTTATTTAGAAGATAATTCGTTTGATCGTAACGGTTTGAAAGCATCGAGAAAAGTAAAAGACATGTTAAGCATATTGCCAGACAGGGCTCGTCCGGCAGTTGAACCAGGGACCTCTCGCAACCGAAGCGAGAATCATACCTCTAGACCAACGAGCCAAGCAGCTGACTATGAAAAATTGACAGATGATAAATACTGATGTTCCTAAGTATTTTCGAAAGTTACTCAACGTTAACTATTCAATATACAACATTTCATGAGAGTTAACGAAAATTAAAAAAATGAAGGAAAACAGCGTCAACTTTAAATTAATTCTATTTATTCTTCGGAGATACCTATAAACTACGAAATATTAAGGAATTTGCACACAGTTTTACATTGGAGTAGAAGGTATTTTCATATGTCGATCCGGACTAGAGTCGGACTTGCCAACTCACCACAAAGGTTAGCACTGGTGAAACACTTGAGAACTATATTTCGAATGGCCTCTTTAGCTTTGCGCAGAGGCAGTATCGTAACCAATGAGGTAAATCCGAGGTGCGATTATTGCTAGTTGAAAACTATTACCAATACCCCGCCCTGACTAGGCTGTCGCCAGGTCTGTGGCAATTTCTGTTGGGTTCTAAAGAACTCATTATTTCTATTAAGATGAGAGAGGGAGAGAATATTTTGAAGAATTCTCGCACCAGTAGCGGAAATTGTGCGCCTACACCAACGAGCAATACCCATGAAGTCGTCGATTTGTTTTTACTTGAAGCATTCTAATAATCTGTCTGGTGATTGAAAACAGCGTTTCGATGCGTATCTGAAATTGGTGCCTCCGAAGCATCAATCATTTGAACACGAAAGTCTGCTCTCTTAAATAGACGCTTGTTGGATGTGCATGTATAATTGGATGTTATAAAATCATTCCTTATCGGGTCACGAATGTATTTGCAAATAAAACGCGTTGTATTGGGCTCGTCCGGGATTTGAACCCGGGACTTTTCGCACCTAAAGCGAGAATCATGCCCCTAGATCAACGAGCCAAGAGTGCTACCGTGGCAAATCCGCGATTAGTTCGGCCTCTTTGCGCAGTGGCAGCATCGTAACCAATGAGCTAAATCCGAGGTGCGTTTTTTGTGAGTTAAAAACTATTACCAATACCCCGCCCTGATCAAGCTATCACGCGGTCTGTTGCAATTTCTGCTGGGTTCTTTAGAACCCATTATTTTTTTTAAATGCGAGTACGAGAGAGAGAGTGAGTGAGATAGAATTTTGATGAATGCTTCCATTGTCGTATTTGTCGGTGAATAATGGTAAAAACTTTGAAAGCACAGTAACAACGTTGGTAACATTAACCTCATCATTTTGCTGAATTTGTGAAACAAAGGGGACCTCTCGCTCCCTAAGCGAGAATCATCCCTCTAGACCAACGAGCCAAGCAGCTGACTGTGAAAAATTGACAGATGCTAAATTCTGATGTTCTTAAGTATTTTCGAAAGTTACTCAAGGTAAACTATTCAATGTACATCATTGCATGAGAGTTAACGAAAATTAAATAAATGAAGGAAAACAGCGTAAACTTTACATTAATTCTATTTATTCTTCGGAGATCCCTATAAACTACGAAATATTAAGGAATTTACACACAGTTTTATATTGGAGTAGAAGGTATTTTCATATGTCGATCCGGACTAGAGTCGGACTTGCCAACTCACCACAAAGGTTAGCACTGGTGAAACACTTGAGTACTATATTTCGAATGGCCTCTTTAGCTTTGCGCAGAGGCAGTATCGTAACCAATGAGGTAGATCCGAGGTGCGATTATTGCTAGTTGAAAACTATTACCAATACCCCGCCCTGACTAGGCTGTCGCCAGGTCTGCCGTAATTTCTGTTGGGTTCTAAAGAACTCATTATTTCTGTTAAGATGAGAGAGGGCGAGAATATTTTGAAGAATTCTCGCACCAGTAGCGGAAATTGTACGCCTACACCAACGAGCAATACCCAAGACGTCGCCGATTTGTTTTTACTTGAAGCATTCTAATAATCTGTCTGGTGATTGAAAACAGCGTTTCGATGCGTATCTGAAATTGGTGCCTCCGAAGCATCAATCACTTGAACACGAAAGTCTGCTCTCTTAAATAGACTCTTGTTGGATGTGCATGTAAAATTGGATGTTATAAAATCATTCCTTATCGGGTCACGAATGTATTTGCAAATAAAACGCGTTGAATTGGGCTCGTCCGGGATTTGAACCCGGGACTTTTCGCACCTAAAGCGAGAATCATGCCCCTAGATCAACGAGCCAAGAGTGCTACCGTGGCAAATCCGCGATTAGTTCGGCCTCTTTGCGCAGTGGCAGCATCGTAACCAATGAGCTGAATCCGAGGTGCGTTTTTTGTGAGTTAAATACTATTACCAATACGCCGCCCTGATCAAGCTATCACGCGGTCTGTTGCAATTTCTGCTGGGTTCTTTAGAACCCATTATTTTTTTTAAATGCGAGTACGAGAGAGAGAGTGAGTGAGATAGAATTTTGATGAATGCTTCCATTGTCGTATTTGTCGGTGAATAATGGTAAAAACTTTGAAAGCACAGTAACAACGTTGGTAACATTAATCTCATCATTTTGCTGAATTTGTGAAACAAAGGGGACCTCTCGCTCCCTAAGCGAGAATCATACCCCTAAACCAACGAGCCACAATCTCTGTTTTGGGAAATCCACGATAAATTCGAATATGAAAAGTTTTTTTAATGAAGTATTAGAGATTGTCTTAGTGAGGTTGATTTCTTCATGAAAGCACCAATGGCCTTAGTAAAAACATTTATTTAGTAGATAATTCGTTTGATAGTAACGGTTTGAAAGCATCCAGAACGGTTTCTGCTCTAAAAGACATGTTAAGCATATTGCGAGAATGAGCTTGTCTGGGAGTTGAGCCCGAGACCGCTAGCACCCTAAGCAAAAATCATATCCCTAGACCATCGAGCCACAAGTTCTATTTTGGCAAATCTGCGATTAGTTAGAATTTGGAAAGTTTTTTTCAATGAATGAAAAATAGCCCTATGGTCGGGAGGTTAATTTCGTCCTAAAAGCATCAACATCCATAGTAGAAAATATTAATTTAGTAGTTAATTAGTTTGATACTAACAGTTTGAAAGCATCGAAAACGGTTTTTGCTCTAAAAGAGAGATTAGGCATATTGCGAGAGAGGGCTCGTCCGGGAGTTGAACCCGGGACCTCTCGCACCCTAAGCGAGAATCATACCCCTATACCAACGAGCCGCAAGCGCCGACGTGATTAGTTCGAATTTAGAAACTTTTTCCAATGAAAGTTAAAAAGCATTGTCGCAGTGAGATTATTTTCGTCCTGAAAGCATCGACGTCATTAGTAAAAAATATTTATTTAGAAGATAATTCGTTTGATCGTAACGGTTTGAAAGCATCGAGAAAAGTAAAAGACATGTTAAGCATATTGCCAGTCAGGGCTCGTCCGGCAGTTGAACCAGGGACCTCTCGCAACCGAAGCGAGAATCATACCTCTAGACCAACGAGCCAAGCAGCTGACTGTGAAAAATTGACAGATGATAAATACTGATGTTCCTAAGTATTTTCGAAAGTTACTCAGGGAAAACTATTCAATATACATCATTGCATGAGAGCTAACGAAAATTAAATAAATGAAGGAAAACAGCGTCAACTTTACATTAATTCTATTTATTCTCCGGAGATACCTATAAACTACGAAATATTAAGGAATTTACACACAGTATTACATTGGAGTAGAAGGTATTTTCATATGTCGATCCGGACTAGAGTCGGACTTGCCAACTCACCACAAAGGTTAGCACTGGTGAAACACTTGAGAACTATATTTCGAATGGCCTCTTTAGCTTTGCGCAGTGGCAGTATCGTAACCAATGAGGTAAATCGGAGGCGCGATTATTGCTAGTTGAAAACTATTACCAATACCCCGCCCTGACTAGGCTGTCGCCAGGTCTGTGGCAATTTCTGTTGCGTTCTGATGAAATCATTATTTCTATTAAGATGAGAGAGGGAGAGAATATTTTGAAGAATTCTCGCACCAGTGGCGGAAATTGTAAGCCTACACCAACGAGCAATACGTCTCCGATTTATTTTTACTTGAAACATTCAAATAATCTTTCTGGTGATTGTAAACAACGTTTCGATGCGTATCTGAAATTGGTGCCTCCGAAGCATCAATCATTTGAACACGAAAGTCTACTCTCTTAAATAGACCCTTGTTGGATGTGCATGTATAATTGGATGTTATAAAATCATTCCTTATCGGGTCAGGAATGTATTTGCAAGTAAAACGTGTTGTATTGGGCTCGTCCGGGATTTGAACCCGGGACCTTTCGCACCTAAAGCGAGAATCATACCCCTAGATCAACGAGCGAAGAGTACTACCGTGGCAAATCCGCGATTAGTTCGGCCACTTTGCGCAGTGGCAGCATCGTAACCAATGAGGTAAATCCGAGGTGCGTTTTTTGTGAGTTAAATACTATTTCCAATACCCCGCCCTGATCAAGCTATCACGCGGTCTGTTGCAATTTCTGCTGGGTTCTTAAGAACCCAATATTTTTTTTAAATGCGATGAAGAGAGAGAGAGGGTGAGTGAGATAGTATTTTGATGAATGCTTCCAGTGTCGTATTTGTCGGTGAATAATGGTAAAAACTTTGAAAGCACAGTAACAGAGTTGGTGACACAAACCTCATCATTTTTATGAATTTGTGAAACAAAGGGGTTTGTCCGGCATTTGAACCCGGGACATCTGGCTCCCTAAGCGAGAATCATACCCCTAAACCAACGAGCCATAATCTCTGATTTGGCAAATCCACGATAAGTTCGAATATGAAAAGTTTTTCCAATGAAGTATTAGAGATTGTCATAGTGAGGTTGATTTCGTCATGAAAGCTCCAATGGCCTTAGTAAAAACATTTATTTAGTAGATAATTCGTTTGATAGTAACGGTTTGAGAGCATCCAGAACGGTTTCTTCTCTAAAAGACATGTAAAGCATATTGCGAGAAAGAGCTTGTCTGGGAGTTGAGCCGAGACCTCCAGCACCCTAAGCAAAAATCATATCCCTAGACCAACGAGCCACAAGTTCTATTTTGGCAAATCTGTGATTAGTAAGATTTTGGAAAGTTTTTTCAATGAATGAAAAATAGTTTTGTTGGTGGGAGGGTAATTTCGTCCTAAAAGTATCAACGTCATTAGTAGAAAATATTTATTTAGTAGATAATTTATTTGAGACTAACAGTTTGAAAGCATCGAAAACGGTTTTTGCTCTAAAAGACAGGTTATGCATATTGCGAGCTCGTCCGGGAGTTGAACCCGGGACCTCTCGCACCCTAAGCGAGAATCATACCCCTAGACCAACGAGCCGCAAGCGCCGACTTGATTAGTTCGAATTTATAAAGTTTTTCCAATGAAAGATAAAAAGCATTGTCGCAGTGAGATTATTTTCGTCCTGAAAGCATCGACGTCATTAGTAAAAAATATTTATTAAGAAGATAATTCGTTTGATCGTAACGGTGTGAAAGCAGCGAGAACAGTAAAAGACATGTTAAGCATATTGCCAGACAGGGCTCGTCAGGGAGATGAAACCGGGACCTCTCGCAACCGAAGCGAGAATCATACCTCTAGACCAAAGAGCCAAGCAGCTGACTGCGAAAAATTGACAGATGATAAATACTGATGTTCCTAAGTATTTTCGAAAGTTACTCAACGTAAACTATTCAATTTACATCATTTCATGAGAGTTAACGAAAATTAAATAAATGAAGGAAAACAGCGTCAACTTTAAATTGATTCTATTTATTCTTCGGAGATACCTATAAACTACGAAATATCAAGGAATTTGCACACAGTTTTACATTGGAGTAGAAGGTATTTTCATATGTCGATCCGGACTAGAGTCGGACTTGCCAACTCACCACAAAGGTTAGCACTGGTGAAACACTTTAGGACTATTTCAAATAGCCTCTTTAGCTTTGCGCAGTGGCAGTGTCGTGATCTATGAGGAAAATCCGAAATGCGATTATTGCTAGTTGAAAACTATTACCAAAACCCGCCCTGACTATGCCATCGTGCGGTCTGTGGCAATTTCTGTTGGGTTGGAAGGAACTTATTATGTTTTTATTAAGATGAGAGAGGGAGAGAGTATTTTGATGAATGCTCTCAGCAGAAGCGAGAATCATAAACATACACCAACGAGCAATGCTCAAGACGTCGCCGATTTTATTTTGACTTGAAGTTTTGAAAACTTTTTCTGGTGATTGAAAACAACGTTTCGATGCGTATCTGAAATTGGCGCCTCCGAAGCATCAATCATTTGAACACGAAAGTCTACACTCTTGAATAGACTCTTGTTCTAGCGAGAATCATACCCCTAGACCAACGAGCCAAGCAGCCGACTGTGAAAAATTGACAGATGATAATTACTGATGTTCCTAAGTATTTTCGAAAGTTACTCAAGGTTAACAATTCAATATACATCATTTCATGAGAGCTTCGCCACAAAGGTTAGCGCTGGAGAAACCCTTCAGGACTATTTCAAACAGCCTCTTTACCTTTGCGCAGTGGCAGTATCTTAATCAATGAGTAAAATCCGAAGTGCGATTATTGCTAGGTGATAACTATTGCCATTACCCCGCCCTGACTATGCCATCATGCGGTCTGTGGCAATTTCTGAAAGTTTGTAAGTAACTTATTATGTTTATTAAGATGAGAGAGGGAGAGAGTATTTTTATGAGTGCTCGCAGCAGAAGCGAGAATCAGAAGCATACACCAACGAGCAATTCCCAAGACGTCGCCGATTTGTTTTGACATGAAGTTTTCAAAAAATCTTTCTGGCGATTGAAAACAATGTTTCGATGCGTATCTGAAATTGGTGCCTCCGAAGCATCAACGATTTGAACACGAAAATCTACTATCTTAAACAGACTCTTGTTGGTTGTGCATGTATTCCTTATCGGGTCAGGAATGTATTTTCAAATGAAGCATGTCGTATTGGGCTCGTCCGGCAGTTGAACCCGGGACCTCTCGCACCCTAAGCGAGAACCATACCCCTAGACCAACGAGCCAAGCAGCTGAATGTGAAAAATTGACAGATGATAAATACTGATGTTCCTAAGTATTTTCGAAAGTTTCTCAAGGTAAACTAATTATTATACATCATTTTATGAGAGTTAACGAAAATTAAATAAATGCAGGAAAACAGCGTCAACTTTAAATTAATCCTATTTATTCTTCGGAGATACCTATAAACTACGAAATATCAAGGAATTTACGCATAGTTTTACATTGGAGCAAAAGGTATTTTCATATGTCGATCCGCACAACAGTCTGATTTGCCTAATCGCCACAAAGGTTAGCACTGGTGAAACACTTGAGAACTATATTTCGAATAGCCTCTTTAGCTTTACGCAGTGGCAGTATCGTAAACCATGAGGTAAATCCGAGGTGCGACTACTGCTAGTTAAAAGCTATTACCAATACCCGCCCTGACTAAGCTATCGCCAGGTCTGTGGCAATTTCTGTTGGGTTCTAAAGAACTAATTATTTCTATTAAGATGAGAGAGGGAGAGAGTATTTTGATGAATGCTCGCAGCAGAAGCGAGAATCAAAAGCAAACACCAACGAGCAATACCCATGACGTCGCCGATTTGTTTTTACTTGAAGTTTTCAAAAAATCTTTCTGGCGATTGAAAACAACGTTTCGATGCGTATCTGAAATTGGTGCCTCCGAAGCATCAATCATTTGAACACGAAAGTCCACTCTCTTAAAAAGACTCTTGTTGGATGTGCATGTATAATTGGATGTTGTAAAATCAATCCTTATCGGGTCAGGAATGTATTTCCAAATAAAGCGTGTTGTATTGGGCTCGTCCGGGATTTGAACCCGGGACCTCTCGCACCCAAAGCGAGAATCATACCCCTAGACCAACGAGCCACGAGGGCTGTTGTGGCAAATCCGCAATTAGTTCGACCGCTTTGCGCAGTGGCAGTATCGTAACCAATAAGGGAAATTCGAAGTGCGTTTTTTGCTAGTCAAAAAATATTACCAAAATCCCGCTCTGATTAAGCTATCGCTCGGTCTGTGGCAATATCTGCTGGGTTCTAAAGAACTAATTATTTTCTTTTATGATGCGAGAGAGAGAGAAAGAAAATGTGTTTTAATGTATGCTCTCCTTTTCATATTTCTCGGCGAATAATGATAAAAAAAGCATAAAAATGAATGAATGAAAAATAGTTTTGTGGTCGCAAGGGTTCGTTCTAAAAGCATCAACATCCTTAGTAGAAAATATTTAATCAAAAAATAATTCGTTTTATAGTAACGGTTTGAAAGCGTCGAAAATGGTTTTTGCTTTAAAAGACAAGTTATGCATATTGCGAGAGAGGGCTCGTCTGGGAGTTGAACCCGGACCTCTCGCACCCTAAGGGAGAACCATACCCCTAAACCAACGAGCCGCAAGATATGTTCTGGTAAATCGATGATTAGTTCGAATATGAAAAGTTTCTCCAATGAAGTAATAGAGATTATCGTAGTGAGGTTGATTTCGTCATGAAAGCACCAACGGCCTTAGTAAAAACATTTATTTAGTAGATAATTCGTTTGATAGTAACGGTTTGAAAGCATCCAGAACGGTTTCTGCTCTAAAAGACATGTAAGGCATATTGCGAGAAAGAGCTTGTCTGGGAGTTGAGCCTGAGACCTCTAGCACCCTAAGCAAAAATCATATCCCTAGACCAACGAGCCACAAGTTCGATTTTGACAAATCTGCTATTAGTTAGAATTTGGAAAGTTTTTTCAATGAATGAAAAATAGCTTTGTGGTCGGAGGTTGAATTCGTCCTAAAATCATCAACGTCCTTAGTAGAAAATATTAATTTAGTAGTTAATTAGTTTGTTACTAACAGTTTGAAAGCATCGAAAACGGTTTTTGTTCTAAAAGACAGGTTATGCATATTGCGAGAGGGGTCTCGTCCGGGAGTTGAACCTGGGATCTCTCGCACTCTATGCGAGAATCATACCCCTAGACCAACGAGCCGCAAGCGCCGACGTGGTTAGTTCGAATTTAGAAAGTTTTCCAATGAAAGATAAAAAGGATTGTCGCAGTGAGATTATTTTCGTCCCGAAAGCATCGACGTCGTTGGTAAAAATATTTATTTAGTAGATAAATCGTTTGACAGCAACGGTTTGAGAGCATCGAGAACAGTAAAAGGCGTGTAAAGCATATTGCCAGACAGGGCCCGTCCGGGAGTTGAACCCGGGACCTCTCGCACCCGAAGCGAGAATCATAACCCTAGACCAACGAGCCACGCAGCTGGCTGCGAAAAATTGACAGATGATAAATACTGATGTTCCTAAGTATTTTCGAAAGTTACTCAAGGTAAACTATTCAATATACAACATTTCATGAGAGTTAACGAAAATTAAATAAATGAAGGAAATCAGCGTCAACTTTAAATTAATTCTATTTATTCTTCGGAGATACCTATAAACTACGAAACATCAAGGAATTTACGCAACGAGTAATACCCAAAACGTCGCCGATTTGTTTTAACTTGAAGTTTTGAAAAATTTTTCTGGTGATTGAAAACAACGTTTCGATGCGTATCTGAAATTGGTGCCTCCGAAGCATCAATCATTTGAACACGAAAGTTCACTCTCTTAAAAAGACTCTTGTTGGATGTGCATGTATAATTGGATGTTGTAAAATCAATCCTTATCGGGTCAGGAATGTATTTCCAAATAAAGAGTGTTGTATTGGGCTCGTCCGGGATTTGAACCCGGGACCTCTCGCACCCAAAGCGAGAATCATACCCCTAGACCAACGAGCCACGAGAGCTGTTGTGGCAAATCCGCAATTAGTTCGACCGCTTTGCGCAGTGGCAGTATCGTAACCAATAAGGGAAATTCGAGGTGCGTTTTTTGCTAGTCAAAAAACATTACCAAAACCCCGCTCTGATTAAGCTATCGCTCGGTCTGTGGCAATATCTGCTGGGTCTACAGAACTAATTATTTTCTTTTATGATGCGAGAGAGAGAGAAAGAAAATGTGTTTTAATGTATGCTCCCATTTTCATATTTATCGGCGAATAATGATAAAAAAAGCATAAAAATGAATGAATGAAAAATAGTTTTGTGGTCGCAAGGGTTCGTTCTAAAAGCATCAACATCCTTGGTAGAAAATATTTAATCAAAAAATAATTCGTTTTATAGTAACAGTTTGAAAGCATCGAAAACGGTTTTTGTTCTAAAAGACAGGTTGTGCATATTGCGAGAGGCGTCTCGTCCGGGAGTTGAACCTGGGATCTCTCGCACCCTATGCGAGAATCATACCCCTAGACCAACGAGCCGCAAGCGCCGACGTGATTAGTTCGAATTTAGAAAGTTTTCCAATGAAAGATAAAAAGGATTGTCGCAGTGAGATTATTTCGTCCTGAAAGCATCGACGTCGTTGGTAAAAATATTTATTTAGTAGATAAATCGTTTGACAGCAACGGTTTGAGAGCATCGAGAACAGTAAAAGGCGTGTAAAGCATATTGCCAGACAGGGCCCGTCCGGGAGTTGAACCCGGGACCTCACGCACCCGAAGCGAGAATCATACCCCTAGACCAACGAGCTAAGGGAGTGCTGTGAAAAATTTACAGATGATAAATACTGATGTTCCTAAGTATTTTCGAACGTTACTCAAGGTAAAATATTCAATATACAACATTTCATGAGAGTTAACGAAAATTAAATAAATGAAGGAAAACAGCGTCAACTTTAAATTAATTCTATTTATTCTTCGGAGACACCTATAAACTACGAAATATTATTGAATTTACACATAGTTTTACATTGAAGCAAAAGGTATTTTCAAATGTCGATCCGCATGAGAGTCTGAATTGCCTAATCGCCACAAAGGTTAGCGTTGGTGAAACGCTTTAGGACTATTTCAAATGGCCTCTTCACTATTGCGCTGTGGCAGTATCGTAATCAATGAGAAAAATCCGAAGTGCGATTATTGCTAGTTGAAAACTATTGCCAATAAACCGCCTTGACTATGCCATCGTGCGGTCTGTGGCAATTTCTGTAAGGTTGTAAGGAACTTATTATGTTTCTTAAGATGAGAGAGGGAGATAGTATTTTGATGAATGCTCGCGGCAGAAGCGAGAATCAGAAGCATACACCAACGAGCAATACCCATGACGTCGCCGATTTGTTTTGACTTGAAGTATTGAAAAAAAAATTCTGGTGAGTGAAGACGTTTCGATGCGTATCTGAAATCGGCGCCTCCGAAGCATCAATCATTTGAACACGAAAGTCTACTCTCTTAAATAGACTCTTGTTGGATGTGCATGTATTATTGAAGGTTATAAAATCATTCCTTATCGGGTCAGGAATGTATTTGCAAATACATTTTTTGCATTTTTTTTACATTTTTTGCTTCAATAAATATTTTCTACTAAGGACGTTGATGCTTTTAGGACGAAATTAACCTCCCGACCACAAAGCTATTTTTCATTCATTGAAAAAACTTTCCAAATTCTAACTAATCGCAAATTTGCCAAAATAGAACTTGTGGCTCGTTGGCCTAAGAATATGATTTTACTTAGGGTGCTAGCGGTCCCGGAATCAACTCCCAGACAAGCCCTTTCTCGCAATATGCTTAACATGTCTTTTAGAGAAGAAACCGTTCTGGATGCTTTCAAACCGTTACTATCAAACGAATTATCTACTAAATAAATGTTTTTACTAAGGCCGTTGGTGCTTTCGTGACGAAATCAACCTCACTACGACAATCTCTATTACTTCATTGGAAAAACTTTTCATTTTCGAACTAATCATGGATTTACCATAACATAGCTTGTGGCTCGTTGGTTTAGGGATATGATTCTCGCTTAGGGTTCGGGAGGTCCCGGGTTAAACTCCCATACGAGCCCTCTTTCGCAATATGCATAACCTGTCTTTTAAAGCAAAAACCATTTTCGATGCTTTCAAACCGTTACTATAAAACGAATCATTTTCTGATTAAATATTTTCTACTAAGTATGTTGATGCTTTTAGAACGAAACCTTGCGACCACAAAGCTATTTTTCATTCATTCATTTTTAGCTTTTTATCATTATTCGCCGACAAATATGAAAATGGGAGCATAAATTAAAACACCTTTTCGTTCTCTCTCTCTCGCATCATAAAAGAAAATAATGAGTTTTTTAGAACCCTGCAGAGATTTCCACAGACCGAGCGATAGCTTAATCAGAGCGGGGTATTGGTAATATTTTTTGACTAGCAAAAAACGCACCTCGAATTACCATTATTGATTACGATACTGCCACTGCGCAAAGCGGTCGAACTAATTGCGGATTTGCCACGATAGCTCTCGTGGCTCGTTGGTCTAGGGGTATGATTTTCGCTTTGGGTGCGAGAGGTCCCGGGTTCAAATCCCGGACGAGCCCAATACTGCACGCTTTATTTGGAAATACATTCCTGACCCGATAAGGATTGATTTTATAACATCCAATTATACATGCACATCCAACAGGAGTCTTTTTAAGAGAGTAGACTTTCGTGTTCAAACGATTGATGCTTCGGAAACACCAATTTCAGATACGCATCGAAACGTTTTCAATCACCAGAAAAATTTTTTGAAAATTTCAAGTCAAAACAAATCGGCGACGTCTTGGGTATTGCTCGTTGGTGTATGCTTCTGATTCTCGCTTCTGCTGCGAGCATTCATCAAAATACTCTCTCCCTCTCTCATCTTAATAAACATAATAAGTTCCTTACAACCTTAGAGAAATTGCCACAGACCGCACGATGGCATAGTCAGGGCGGGATATTGGCAATAGTTTTCAACTAGCAATAATCGCACTTCGTATTTTCCTCATTGATTACGATACTGTCGCTGCGCAAAGGTAAAGAGGCTATTTGAAATAGTCCTAAAGTGTTTCACCAGTGCTAACGTTTGTGACGATTAGGCAAATCAGACTCACGTGCGGATCGACATATGAAAATACCTTTTGCTCCAATGTAAAACTATGCGTAAATTCCTTGATATTTCGTAGTTTATAGGTATCTCCGAAGAATAAATAGAATTAATTTAAAGTTGACGCTGTTTTCCTTCATTTATTTAATTTTCGTTAACTCTCATGAAATGTTGTATATTGAATATTTTACCTTGAGTAACGTTCGAAAATACTTAGGAACATCAGTATTTATCATCTGTAAATTTTTCACAGCACTCCCTTAGCTCGTTGGTCTAGGGGTATGATTCTCGCTTAGGGTGCGAGTGGTCCAAGGTTCAACTCCCGGACGAGCCCTCTCTCGCAATATGCATAACCTGTCTTTTAGAGCAAAAACCGTTTTCGATGCTTTCAAACTGTTAGTATCAAACAAATTATTTACTAAATTAATATTTTCTACTAAGTATGTTGATGCTTTTGGAACGAACCCTTGCGACCAAAAAGCTATTTTTCATTCATTCATTTTTAGCTTTTTATCATTATTCGCCGACAAATATGAAAATGGGAGCATAAATTAAAACACCTTTTCTTTCTCTCTCTCCCGCATCATAAAAGAAAATAATGAGTTTTTTAGAACCCAGCAGAGATTGCCACAGACCGAGCGATAGCTTAATCAGAGCGGGGTATTGGTATTGGTATAATATTTTTTTGACTAGCAAAAAACGCACCTCGAATTTCCATTATTGGTTACGATACTGCCACTGCGCAAAGCGGTCGAACTAATTGCGGATTTGCCACGACGGCTCTCGTGGCTCGTTGGTCTAGGGGTATGATTCTCGCTTTGGGTGCGAGAGGTCCCGGGTTCAAATCCCGGACGAACCCAATGCTGCACGCCTTATTTGGAAATACATTCCTTACCCGACCTGACCCGATTTATAACATCCAATTATAAATGCACATCCAACAGGAGTCTTTTTAAGAGAGTAGACTTTCGTGTTCAAACGATTGATGCTTCGGAGACACCAGTCTCAGATACGCACTTCAATCACCAGAAAAATTTTTTGAAAATTTCAAGTCAAAACAAATCGGCGACGTCTTGGGTATTGCTCGTTGGTGTATGCTTCTGATTCTCGCTTCTCCTGCGAGCATTCATCAAAATACTCTCTCCCTCTCTCATCTTAATAAACATAATAAGTTCCTTACAACCTTAGAGAACTTGCCACAGACCGCACGATGGCATAGTCAGGGCGGGATATTGGCAATAGTTTTCAACTAGCAATAATCGCACTTCGGATTTTCCTCATTGATTACGATACTGTCGCTGCGCAAAGGTAAAGAGGCTATTTGAAATAGTCCTAAAGTGTTTCACCAGTGCTAACGTTTGTGACGATTAGGCAAATCAGACTCACGTGCGGATCGACATATGAAAATACCTTTTGCTCCAATGTAAAACTATGCGTAAATTCCTTGATATTTCGTAGTTTATAGGTATCTCCGAAGAATAAATAGAATTAATTTAAAGTTGACGCTGTTTTCCTTCATTTATTTAATTTTCGTTAACTCCCATGAAATGTTGTATATTGAATATTTTACCTTGAGTAACGTTCGAAAATACTTAGGAACATCACTATTTATCATCTGTAAATTTTTCACGGTACTCCCTTAGCTCGTTGGTCTAGAGGTATGATTCTCGCTTAGGGGGCGAGAGGTCCCGCCCTCTCTCGCAATATGCATAACCTATCTTTTAGAGCAAAAACCGTTTTCGATGCTTTCTAACTGTTAGTATCAAACAAATTATTTACTAAATTAATATTTTCTACTAAAGACGTTGATGCTTTTAGGACGAAATTAACCTCCCGAACACAAAGCTATTTTTCATTCATTGGAAAAACTTTTCATTTTCGAACTAATCGTGGATTTACCATAACATAGCTTGCGGCTCGTTGGTTTAGGGGTATGATTCTCGCTCAGGGTTCGAGCGGTCCCGGGTTAAACTCCCAGACGAGCCCTCTCTCGCAATATGCATAACCTGTCTTTTAAAGCAAATCCCATTTTCGATTTTTTTAAACCGTTACTATAAAACGACTTATTTTCTGATTAAATATTTTCTACTAAGTATGTTAATGCTTTTGGAACGAACCCTTGCGACCACAAAGCTATTTTTCATTCATTCATTTTTAGCTTTTTATCATTATTCGCCGACAAATATGAAAATGGGAGCATAAATTAAAACACCTTTTCTTTATCTCTCTCCCGCATCATAAAAGAAAATAATGAGTTTTTTAGAACCCAGCAGAGATTGCCACAGACCGAGCGATAGCTTAATCAGAGCGGGGTATTGGTAATATTTTTTAACTAGCAAAAAACGCACCACGAATTTCCATTATTGGTTACGATACTGCCACTGTGCAAAGCGTCGAACTAATTGCGGATTTGCCACGACGGCTCTCGTGGCTCGTTGGTCTAGGGGTATGACTCTCGCTTTGGGTGCGAGAGGTCCCGGGTTCAAATCCCGGACGAACCCAATGCTGCACGCCTTATTTGGAAATACGTTCCTGAACCGATACCGATACCCGACCTGACCCGATTTATAACATCCAATTATACATGCACATCCAACAGGAGTCTTTTAAAGAGAGTAGACTTTCGTGTTCAAACGATTGATGCTTCGGAGGCACCAATTTCAGATACGCATACGCCTTATTTGGAAATACATTCCTGACCCGATACCGATACCCGACCTGACCCGATTTATAACATCCAATTATACATGCACATCCAACAGGAGTCTTTTTAAGAGAGTAGACTTTCGTGTTCAAACGATTGATGCTTCGGAGGCACCAATTTCAGATACGCATCGAAACGTCTTCAATCACCAGAAAATTTTTTTGAAAACTTCAAGTCAAAACAAATCGGCGACGTCTTGGGTATTGCTCGTTGGTGTATGCTTCTGATTCTCGCTTCTGCTGCGAGCATTCATCAAAATACTCTCTCCCTTCCTCATATTAATAAACATAAGAAGTTCCTTACAACCTTAGAGAAATTGCCACAGACCGCACGATGGCATAGTCAGGGCGGGATATTGGCAATAGTTTTCAACTAGCAATAATCGCACTTCGGATTTTCCTCATTGATTACGATACTGTCGCTGCGCAAAGGTAAAGAGGCTATTTGAAATAGTCCTAAAGTGTTTCACCAGTGCTAACCTTTGTGACGATTAGGCAAATCAGACTCACGTGCGGATCGACATATGAAAATACCTTTTGCTCCAATGTAAAACTATGCGTAACTTCCTTGATATTTCGTAGTTTATAGGTTTCTCCGAAGAATAAATAGAATTAATTTAAAGTTGACGCTGTTTTCCTTCATTTATTTAATTTTCGTTAACTCTCATGAAATGTTGTATATTGAATTTTTACCTTGAGTAACGATCGAAAATACTTAGGAACATCAGTATTTATCATCTGTCAATTTTTCTCGGTCAGCTGGTTGGCTCGTTGGTCTAGGGGTATGATTCTCGCTTTGGGTGCGAGAGGTCCCGGGTTCAAATCCCGGACGAGCCCAATACAACACGCTTTATTTGGAAATACATTCCTGACCCGATAAGGATTGATTTTATAACATCCAATTATACATGCACATCCAACAAGAGTCTTTTTAAGAGAGTGGACTTTCGTGTTCAAATGATTGATGCTTTGGAGGCACCAATTTCAGATACGCATCGAAACGTTGTTTTCAATCACCAGAAAAATTTTTCAAAACTTCAAGTCAAAAAAAATCGGCGACGTCTTGGGTATTACTCGTTGGTGTATGCTTCTGATTCTCGCTTCCGCTGCGAGCATTCATCAAAATACTCTCTCCCTCTCTCATCTTAATAAACATAATAAGTTCCTTACAACCTTACAGAAATTGCCACAGACCGCACGATGGCATAGTCAGGGCGAGGTATTGGCAATAGTTTTCAACTAGCAATAATCGCAATTTAGATTTTCCTCATTGACTACGATACTGTCACTGCGCAAAGGTAAAGAGGCTATTTGAAATAGTCCTAAAGTGTTCCACCAGTGCTAACCTTTGTGGCGATTAGACAAATCAGTCTCTTGTGCGGATCGACATATGAAAATACCTTTTGCTCCAATGTAAAACTATGCGTAACTTCCTTGATATTTCGTAGTTTATAGGTATCTCCGAAGAATAAATAGAATTAATTTAAAGTTGACGCTGTTTTACTCCATTTATTTAATTTTCGTTAACTCTCATGAAATGATGTATATTGAATAGTTTACCTTGAGTAACATTCGAAAACACTTAAGAACATCAGTATTTATCATCTGTAAATTTTTCCCAGCACTCTCTTGACTCGTTGGTCTAGGGGTATGATTCTCGCTTCGGATGCGAGAGGTCCAAGGATCAACTCCCGTATGAGCCCTGTCTGGCAATATCTTTAGCATTTCTTTTACTGTTCTCGTTGCTTTCAAACCGTTACTATCAAACGAATTATCTACTAAAAAGTATTTTTACTAATGCCGTCGATGCTTTCAGGACGAAAATAATCTCACTGCAACAATGCATTTTATCTTTCATTGGAAAAACTTTCTTAATTCGAACTAGTCACGTCGGCGCTTGCGGCTCGTTGGTCTAGGGGTATGATTCTCGCTTAGGGTGCGAGAGGTCCCGGGTTCAACTCCCGGACGAGCCCTCTCTCGCAATATGCATAACCTGTCTTTTAGAGCAAAAACCGTTTTCGATGCTTTCAAACTGTTTGTATCAAACAAATCATCTACTAAATAAATACTTTCTACTAAGAACGTTGATGCTTTTAGGACGAAATTAACCTCCCAACCACAAAGCTATTTTTCATTCATTGAAAAAACTTTCCAAATTCTAACTAATCGCAAATTTGTCAAAATAGAACTTGTGGCTCGTTGGCCTAGGAATATGATTTTTGCTTAAGGTGCTTGAGGTCCCGGAATCAACTCCCAGACAAGCCCTTTCTCGCAATATGCTTAACATGTCTTTAAGAGAAGAAACCGTTCTGAATGCTTTCAAACCGTTACTATCAAACGAATTATCTACTAAATAAATGTTTTACTAAGGCCGTTGGTGCTTTCATGACGAAATCAACCTCACTACGACAATCTCTATTACTTCATTGGAAAAACTTTTCATTTTCGAACTAATCATGGATTTACCATAACATAGCTTGTGCCTCGTTGGTTTAGGGGTATGATTCTCGCTTAGGGTGCGAGAGGTCCCGGGTTAAACTCCTATACGAGCCCTCTTTCGCAATGTGCATAACCTGTCTTTTAAAGCAAAAACCATTTTCGATGCTTTCAAACCGTTACTATAAAACGAATTATTTTCTGATTAAATATTTTCTGCTAAGGATGTTGATACTTTTAGAACGAACCCTTGTGACCACAAAGCTATTTTTCATTTCTTCATTTTTAAGCTTTTTATCATTATTCGCCAACAAATATGAAAATGGGGCATAAATTAAAACACCTTTTCTTTCTCTCTCTCTCGCATCATAAAAGAAAATAATGAGTTTTTTAGAACCCAGCAGAGATTTCCACAGACCGAGCGTTAGCTTAATCAGAGCGGGGTATTGGTAATATTTTTTGACTAGCAAAAAACGCACCTCGAATTTCCATTATTGGTTACGATACTGCCACTGCGCAATGCGGTCGAACTAATCGCGGATTTGCCACGATAGCTGTCGTGGCTCGTTGGTCTAGGGGTATGATTCTCGCTTTGGGTGCGAGAGGTCCCGGGTTCAAATCCCGGACGAGCCCAATACTGCACGCTTTATTTGGAAATACATTCTTGACCCGATAACGATTTATTTTATAACATCCAATTATATATGCACATCCAACAGGAGTCTTTTTCAGAGAGTAGACTTTCGTGTTCAAACGATTGATGCTTCGGAGTCACCAATTTCAGATACGCATCGAAACGTCTTCAATCACCAGAAAATTTTTTTGAAAACGTCAAGTCGAAACAAATCGGCGACGTCTTTGCTATTGCTCGTTGGTGTATGCTTCTGATTCTCGCTTCTGCTGCGAGCATTCATCAAAATACTCCCTCCCTCCCTCATCTTAATAAACATAATAAGTTCCTTACAACCTTACAGAAATTGCCACAGGCCGCACGATGGCATAGTCAGGGCGGGGTATTGGCAATAGTTTTCAACTAGCAATAATCGCAATTTAGATTTTCCTCATTGATTACGATACTGTCACTGCGCAAAGGTAAAGAGGCTATTTGAAATAGTCCTAAAGTGTTCCACCAGTGCTAACCTTTGTGGCGATTAGACAAATCAGTCTCTTGTGCGGATCGACATATGAAAATACCTTTTGCTCCAATGTAAAACTATGCGTAACTTCCTTGATATTTCGTAGTTTATAGGTATCTCCGAAGAATAAATAGAATTAATTTAAAGTTGACGCTGTTTTACTCCATTTATTTAATTTTCGTTAACTCTCATGAAATGATGTATATTGAATAGTTTACCTTGAGTAACATTCGAAAACACTTAAGAACATCAGTATTTATCATCTGTAAATTTTTCCCAGCGCTCTCTTGACTCGTTGGTCTAGGGGTATCATTCTCGCTTCGGATGCGAGAGGTCCAAGGATCAACTCCCGTATGAGCCCTGTCTGGCAATATCTTTAGCATTTCTTTTACTGTTCTCGTTGCTTTCAAACCGTTACTATCAAACGAATTATCTACTAAAAAGTATTTTTACTAATGCCGTCGATGCTTTCAGGACGAAAATAATCTCACTGCAACAATGCATTTTATCTTTCATTGGAAAAACTTTCTTAATTCGAACTAGTCACGTCGGCGCTTGCGGCCCGTTGGTCTAGGGGTATGATTCTCGCTTAGGGTGCGAGAGGTCCCGGGTTCAACTCCCGGACGAGCCCTCTCTCGCAATATGCATAACCTGTCTTTTAGAGCAAAAACCGTTTTCGATGCTTTCAAACTGTTTGTATCAAACAAATCATCTACTAAATAAATACTTTCTACTAAGAACGTTGATGCTTTTAGGACGAAATTAACCTCCCAACCACAAAGCTATTTTTCATTCATTGAAAAAACTTTCCAAATTCTAACTAATCGCAAATTTGTCAAAATAGAACTTGTGGCTCGTTGGCCTAGGAATATGATTTTTGCTTAAGGTGCTTGAGGTCCCGGAATCAACTCCCAGACAAGCCCTTTCTCGCAATATGCTTAACATGTCTTTAAGAGAAGAAACCGTTCTGAATGCTTTCAAACCGTTACTATCAAACGAATTATCTACTAAATAAATGTTTTACTAAGGCCGTTGGTGCTTTCATGACGAAATCAACCTCACTACGACAATCTCTATTACTTCATTGGAAAAACTATTCATTTTCGAACTAATCATGGATTTACCATAACATAGCTTGTGCCTCGTTGGTTTAGGGGTATGATTCTCGCTTAGGGTGCGAGAGGTCCCGGGTTAAACTCCTATACGAGCCCTCTTTCGCAATGTGCATAACCTGTCTTTTAAAGCAAAAACCATTTTCGATGCTTTCAAACCGTTACTATAAAACGAATTATTTTCTGATTAAATATTTTCTGCTAAGGATGTTGATGCTTTTAGAACGAACCCTTGCGACCACAAAGCTATTTTTCATTTCTTCATTTTTAAGCTTTTTATCATTATTCGCCAACAAATATGAAAATGGGGCATAAATTAAAACACCTTTTCTTTCTCTCTCTCTCGCATCATAAAAGAAAATAATGAGTTTTTTAGAACCCAGCAGAGATTTCCACAGACCGAGCGATAGCTTAATCAGAGCGGGGTATTGGTAATATTTTTTGACTAGCAAAAAACGCACCTCGAATTTCCATTATTGGTTACGATACTGCCACTGCGCAAAGCGGTCGAACTAATCGCGGATTTGCCACGATAGCTGTCGTGGCTCGTTGGTCTAGGGGTATGATTCTCGCTTTGGGTGCGAGAAGTCCCGGGTTCAAATCCCGGTCGAGCCCAATACTGCACGCTTTATTTGGAAATACATTCTTGACCCGATAACGATTGATTTTATAACATCCAATTATATATGCACATCCAACAGGAGTCTTTTTCAGAGAGCAGACTTTCGTGTTCAAACGATTGATGCTTCGGAGTCACCAATTTCAGATACGCATCGAAACGTCTTCAATCACCAGAAAATTTTTTTGAAAACTTCAAGTCAAAACAAATCGGCGACGTCTTTGCTATTGCTCGTTGGTGTATGCTTCTGATTCTCGCTTCTGCTGCGAGCATTCATCAAAATACTCCCTCCCTCCCTCATCTTAATAAACATAATAAGTTCCTTACAACCTTACAGAAATTGCCACAGGCCGCACGATGGCATAGTCAGGGCGGGGTATTGGCAATAGTTTTCAACAAGCAATAATCGCACTTCGGATTTTCCTCATTGATTACGTTACTGCCGCTGCGCATAGATGAAGATGCTATTTGAAATAGTCCTAAAGTGTTTCACCAGTGCTAACCTTTTTGGCGATTAGGCAAATTAGACTCTTGTGCGGATCGACGTATGAAAATACCTTTTGCTCCAATGTAAAACTATGCGTAAGTTCCTTGATATTTCGTAGTTTATAGGTATCTCCGAAGAATAAATAGAATTAATTTAAAGTTGACGCTGTTTTCCTCTATTTATTTAATTTTCGTTAACTCTCATGAAATGATGTATATTGAATAGATTACTTTGAGTAACTTTCGAACACTTAGGAACATCAGTATTTATCATCTGTAAATTTTTCCCAGCACTCCCTTGGCTCGTTGGTCTAGGGGTATGATTCTCGCTTAGGGTGCGAGAGGTCCCGGGTTAAACTCCTATACGAGCCCTCTTTCCAATGTGCATAACCTGTCATTTAAAGCGAAAACCATTTTCGATGCTTTCAAACCGTTACTATAAAACGAATTATTTTCTGATTAAATTTTTTCTACTAAGGATTTTGATGCTTTTAGAACGAACCCTTGCGACCACAAAGCTATTTTTCATTTCTTCATTTTTAAGCTTTTTATCATTATTCGCCAACAAATATGAAAATGGGGCATAAATTAAAACACCTTTTCTTTCTCTCTCTCTCGCATCATAAAAGAAAATAATGAGTTTTTTAGAACCCAGCAGAGATTTCCACAGACCGAGCGATAGCTTAATCAGAGCGGGGTATTGGTAATATTTTTTGACTAGCAAAAAACGCACCTCGAATTTCCATTATTGGTTACGATACTGCCACTGCGCAAAGCGGTCGAACTAATCGCGGATTTGCCACGATAGCTGTCGTGGCTCGTTGGTCTAGGGGTATGATTCTCGCTTTGGGTGCGAGAGGTCCCGGGTTCAAATCCCGGACGAGCCCAATACTGCACGCTTTATTTGGAAATACATTCTTGACCCGATAACGATTGATTTTATAACATCCAATTATATATGCACATCCAACAGGAGTCTTTTTCAGAGAGCAGACTTTCGTGTTCAAACGATTGATGCTTCGGAGTCACCAATTTCAGATACGCATCGAAACGTCTTCAATCACCAGAAAATTTTTTTGAAAACTTCAAGTCAAAACAAATCGGCGACGTCTTTGCTATTGCTCGTTGGTGTATGCTTCTGATTCTCGCTTCTGCTGCGAGCATTCATCAAAACACTCCCTCCCTCCCTCATCTTAATAAACATAATAAGTTCCTTACAACCTTACAGAAATTGCCACAGGCCGCACGATGGCATAGTCAGGGCGGGGTATTGGCAATAGTTTTCAACAAGCAATAATCGCACTTCGGATTTTCCTCATTGATTACGTTACTGCCGCTGCGCATAGATGAAGAGGCTATTTGAAATAGTCCTAAAGTGTTTCACCAGTGCTAACCTTTGTGGCGATTAGGCAAATCAGACTCCTGTGCGGATCGACGTATGAAAATACCTTTTGCTCCAATGTAAAACTATGCGTAAGTTCCTTGATATTTCGTAGTTTATAGGTATCTCCGAAGAATAAATAGAATTTATTTAAAGTTGACGCTGTTTTCCTCTATTTATTTAATTTTCGTTAACTCTCATGAAATGATGTATAATGAATAGATTACTTTGAGTAACTTTCGAACACTTAGGAACATCAGTATTTATCATCTGTAAATTTTTCCCAGCACTCCCTTGGCTCGTTGGTCTAGGGGTATGATTCTCGCTTCGGGTGCGAGAGGTCCAACGTTCAACTCCCGGATGAGCCCTGTCTGGCAATATATTTTACTGTTCTCGTTGCTTTCAAACGAATTATCTACCAAAAAGTATTTTTACTAATGACGTCGATGCTTTCAGGTCGAAAATAATCTCACTGCAACAATGCATTTTATCTTTCATTGGAAAAACTTTCTTAATTCGAACTAATCACGTCGGCGCTTGCGGCTCGTTGGTCTAGGGGTATGATTCTCGCTTAGGGTGCGGGAGGTCCCGGGTTCAACTCCCGGACAAGCCCTCTCTCGCAATATGCATAACCTGTCTTTTAGAGCAAAAACCGTTTTCGATTCTTTCAAACTGTTAGTATCAAACAAATCATCTACTAAATAAATACTTTCTACTAAGAACGTTGATGCTTTTAGGACGAAATTAACCTCCCGACCACAAAGCTATTTTTCATTCATTGAAAAAACTTTCCAAATTCTAACTAATCGCAAATTTGCCAAAATAGAACTTGTGGCTCGTTGGCCTAAAAAAATGTTTTTTCCTTAAGATGCTTGAGGTCCCGGAATCAACTCCCAGACAAGCCCTTTTTCGCAATATGCTTAACATGTCTTTTAGAGAAGAAACCGTTCTGGATGCTATCAAACCGTTACTATTAAACGAATTATCTACTAAATAAATGTTTTTACTAAGGCCGTTGGTGCTTTCGTGACGAAATCAACCTCACTACGACAATCTCTATTACTTCATTGGAAAAACTTTTCATTTTCGAACTAATCATGGATTAACCATAACATAGCTCGTGGCTCGTTGGTTTAGGGGTATGATTCTCGCTTAGGGTTCGGGAGGTCCCGGGTTAAACTCCCATACGAGCCCTCTTTCGCAATATGCATAACCTGTCTTTTAAAGCAAAAACCATTTTCGATGCTTTCAAACCGTTACTATAAAACGAATTATTTTCTGATTAAATATTTTCTACTAAGTATGTTGATGCTTTTAGAACGAACCCTTGCGACCACTAAGCTATTTTTCATTTCTTCATTTTTAAGCTTTTTATCATTATTCGCCAACAAATATGAAAATGGGGCATAAATTAAAACACCTTTTGTTTCTCTCTCTCTCGCATCATAAAAGAAAATAATGAGTTTTTTAGAACCCAGCAGAGATTTCCACAGACCGAGCGATAGCTTAATCAGAGCGGGGTATTGGTAATATTTTTTGACTAGCAAAAAACGCACCTCGAATTTCCATTATTGGTTACGATACTGCCACTGCGCAAAGCGGTCGAACTAATCGCGGATTTGCCACGTTAGCTGTCGTGGCTCGTTGGTCTAGGGGTATGATTCTCGCTTTGGGTGCGAGAGGTCCCGGGTTCAAATCCCGGACGAGCCCAATACTGCACGCTTTATTTGGAAATACATTCCTGACCCGATAAGGATTGATTTTATAACATCCAATTATACATGCACATCCAACAGGAGTCTTTTTAAGAGAGTAGACTTTCGTGTTCAAACGATTGATGCTTCGGAGACACCAATTTCAGATACGCATCGAAACGTCTTCAATCACCAGAAAATTTTTTTGAAAATTTCAAGTCAAAACAAATCGGCGACGTCATGGGTATTGCTCGTTGGTGTATGCTTCTGATTCTCACTTCTGCTGCGAGCATTCATCAAAATACTCTCTCCCTCTCTCATCTTAATAAACATAATAAGTTCCTTACAACCTTAGAGAAATTGCCACAGACCGCACGATGGCATACTCAGGGCGGGATATTGGCAATAGTTTTCAACTAGCAATAATCGCAATTTAGATTTTCCTCATTGATTACGATACTGTCACTGCGCAAAGGTAAAGAGGCTATTTGAAATAGTCCTAAAGTGTTCCACCAGTGCTAACCTTTGTGGCGATTAGACAAATCAGTCTCTTGTGCGGATCGACATATGAAAATACCTTTTGCTCCAATGTAAAACTATGCGTAACTTCCTTGATATTTCGTAGTTTATAGGTATCTCCGAAGAATAAATAGAATTAATTTAAAGTTGACGCTGTTTTCCTCCATTTATTTAATTTTCGTTAACTCTCATGAAATGATGTATATTGAATAGTTTACCTTGAGTAACATTCGAAAACACTTAAGAACATCAGTATTTATCATCTGTAAATTTTTCCCAGCACTCTCTTTACTCGTTGGTCTAGGGGTATGATTCTCGCTTCGGGTGCGAGAGGTCCAAGGTTCAACTCCCGGATGAGCCCTGTCTGGCAATATCTTTAACATTTCTTTTACTGTTCTCGTTGCTTTCAAACCGTTACTATCAAACGAATTATCTACTAAAAAGTATTTTTACTAATGCCGTCGATGCTTTCAGGACGAAAATAATCTCACTGCAACAATGCATTTTATCTTTCATTGGAAAAACTTTCTTAATTCGAACTAGTCACGTCGGCGCTTGCGGCTCGTTGGTCTAGGGGTATGATTCTCGCTTAGGGTGCGGGAGGTCCCGGGTTCAACTCCCGGACGAGCCCTCTCTCGCAATATGCATAACCTGTCTTTTAGAGCAAAAACCGTTTTCGATGCTTTCAAACTGTTAGTATCAAACAAATCATCTACTAAATAAATACTTTCTACTAAGAACGTTGATGCTTTTAGGACGAAATTAACCTCCCGACCACAAAGCTATTTTTCATTCATTGAAAAAACTTTCCAAATTCTAACTAATCGCAAATTTGTCAAAATAGAACTTGTGGCTCGTTGGCCTAGGAATATGATTTTTGCTTAAGGTGCTTGAGGTCCCGGAATCAACTCCCTGACAAGCCCTTTCTCGCAATATGCTTAACATGTCTTTTAGAGAAGAAACCGTTCTGGATGCTTTCAAACCGTTACTATCAAACGAATTATCTACTAAATAAATGTTTTTACTAAGGCCGTTGGTGCTTTCACTACGAAATCAACCTCACTACGACAATCTCTATTACTTCATTGGAAAAACTTTTCATTTTCGAACTAATCATGGATTTACCATAACATAGCTTTTGCCTCGTTGGTTTAGGGGTATGATTCTCGCTTAGGGTGCGAGAGGTCCCGGGTTAAACTCCTATACGAGCCCTCTTTCGCAATGTGCATAACCTGTCTTTTAAAGCAAAAACCATTTTCGATGCTTTCAAACCGTTACTATAAAACGAATTATTTTCTGATTAAATATTTTCTACTAAGGATGTTGATGCTTTTAGAACGAACCCTTGCGACCACTAAGCTATTTTTCATTTCTTCATTTTTAAGCTTTTTATCATTATTCGCCAACAAATATGAAAATGGGGCATAAATTAAAACACCTTTTCTTTCTCTCTCTCTCGCATCATAAAAGAAAATAATGAGTTTTTTAGAACCCAGCAGAGATTGCCACAGACCGAGCGATAGCTTAATCAGAGCGGGGTATTGGTAATATTTTTTGACTAGCAAAAAACGCACCTCGAATTTCCATTATTGGTTACGATACTGCCACTGCGCAAAGCGGTCGAACTAATCGCGGATTTGCCACGATAGCTGTCGTGGCTCGTTGGTCTAGGGGTATGATTCTCGCTTTGGGTGCGGTCCCGGGTTCAAATCCCGGACGAGCCCAATACTGCACGCTTTATTTGGAAATACATTCTTGACCCGATAAGGATTGATTTTATAACATCCAATTATACATGCACATCCAACAGGAGTCTTTTTCAGAGAGTAGACTTTCGTGTTCAAACGATTGATGCTTCGGAGGCACCAATTTCAGATACGCATCGAAACGTTTTCAATCACCAGAAAATTTTTTTGAAAACTTCAAGTCAAAACAAATCGGCGACGTCTTGGCTATTGCTCGTTGGTGTATGCTTCTGATTCTCGCTTCTGCTGCGAGCATTCATCAAAATACTCCCTCCCTCCCTCATCTTAATAAACATAATAAGTTCCTTACAACCTTACAGAAATTGCCACAGGCCGCACGATGGCATAGTCAGGGCGGGGTATTGGCAATAGTTTTCAACAAGCAATAACCGCACTTCGGATTTTCCTCATTGATTACGTTACTGCCGCTGCGCATAGATGAAGAGGCTATTTGAAATAGTCCTAAAGTGTTTCACCAGTGCTAACCTTTGTGGCGATTAGGCAAATCAGACTCTTGTGCGGATCGACGTATGAAAATACCTTTTGCTCCAATGTAAAACTATGCGTAAGTTCCTTGATATTTCGTAGTTTATAGGTATCTCCGAAGAATAAATAGAATTAATTTAAAGTTGACGCTGTTTTCCTCTATTTATTTAATTTTCGTTAACTCTCATGAAATGATGTATATTGAATAGATTACTTTGAGTAACTTTCGAACACTTAGGAACATCAGTATTTATCATCTGTAAATTTTTCTCAGCACTCCCTTGGCTCGTTGTTCTAGGGGTATGATTCTCGCTTAGGGTGCGGGAGGTCCCGGGTTCAACTCCCGGACGAGCCCTCCTTCGCAATATGCATAACCTGTCTTTTAGAGCAAAAACCGTTTTCGATTCTTTCAAACTGTTAGTATCAAACAAATCATCTACTAAATAAATACTTTCTACTAAGAACGTTGATGCTTTTAGGACTAAATTAACCTCCCGACCACAAAGCTATTTTTCATTCATTGAAAAAACTTTCCAAATTCTAACTAATCGCAAATTTGCCAAAATAGAACTTGTGGCTGGTTGGCCTAAAAAAATGTTTTTTCCTTAAGATGCTTAAGGTCCCGGAATCAACTCCCAGACAAGCCCTTTCTCGCAATATGCTTAACATGTCTTTTAGAGAAGAAACCGTTCTGGATGCTATCAAACCGTTACTATCAAACGAATTATCTACTAAATAAATGTTTTTACTAAGGCCGTTGGTGCTTTCGTGACGAAATCAACCTCACTACGACAATCTCTATTACTTCATTGGAAAAACTTTTCATTTTCGAACTAATCATGGATTTACCATAACATAGCTTTTGCCTCGTTGGTTTAGGGGTATGATTCTCGCTTAGGGTGCGAGAGGTCCCGGGTTAAACTCCTATACGAGCCCTCTTTCGCAATATGCATAACCTGTCTTTTAAAGCAAAAACCATTTTCGATGCTTTCAAACCGTTACTATAAAACGAATTATTTTCTGATTAAATATTTTCTACTAAGTATGTTGATGCTTTTAGAACGAACCCTTGCGACCACAAAGCTATTTTTCATTCATTCATTTTTAGCTTTTTATCATTATTCGCCGACAAATATGAAAATGGGAGCATAAATTAAAACACCTTTTCTTTCTCTCTCTCTCGCATCATAAAAGAAAATAATGAGTTTTTTAGAACCCTGCACAGATTTCCACAGACCGAGCGATAGCTTAATCAGAGCGGGGTATTGGTAATATTTTTTGACTAGAAAAAAACGCACCTCGAATTACCATTATTGGTTACGATACTGCCACTGCGCAAAGCGGTCGAACTAATCGCGGATTTGCCACGATAGCTGTCGTGGCTCGTTGGTCTAGGGGTATGATTCTCGCTTTGGGTGCGGTCCCGGGTTCAAATCCCGGACGAGCCCAATACTGCACGCTTTATTTGGAAATACATTCCTGACCCGATAAGGATTGATTTTATAACATCCAATTATACATGCACATCCAACAGGAGTCTTTTTAAGAGAGTAGACTTTCGTGTTCAAACGATTGATGCTTCGGAGACACCAATTTCAGATACGCATCGAAACGTCTTCAATCACCAGAAAATTTTTTTGAAAATTTCAAGTCAAAACAAATCGGCGACGTCATGGGTATTGCTCGTTGGTGTATGCTTCTGATTCTCACTTCTGCTGCGAGCATTCATCAAAATACTCTCTCCCTCTCTCATCTTAATAAACATAATAAGTTCCTTACAACCTTAGAGAAATTGCCACAGACCGCACGATGGCATAGTCAGGGCGGGATATTGGCAATAGTTTTCAACAAGCAATAATCGCACTTCGGATTTTCCTCATTGATTACGATACTGTCACTGCGCAAAGGTAAAGAGGCTATTTGAAATAGTCCTAAAGTGTTTCACCAGTGCTAACCTTTGTGGCGATTAGGCAAATCAGACTCTTGTGCGGATCGACGTATGAAAATACCTTTTGCTCCAATGTAAAACTATGCGTAAGTTCCTTGATATTTCGTAGTTTATAGGTATCTCCGAAGAATAAATAGAATTAATTTAAAGTTGACGCTGTTTTCCTCTATTTATTTAATTTTCGTTAACTCTCATGAAATGATGTATATTGAATAGATTACTTTGAGTAACTTTCGAACACTTAGGAACATCAGTATTTATCATCTGTAAATTTTTCCCAGCACTCCCTTGGCTCGTTGGTCTAGGGGTATGATTCTCGCTTCGGGTGCGAGAGGTCCAACGTTCAACTCCCGGATGAGCCCTGTCTGGCAATATATTTTACTGTTCTCGTTGCTTTCAAACCGTTACTATCAAACGAAGTATCTACTAAAAAGTATTTTTACTAATTCCGTCGATGCTTTCAGGTCGAAAATAATCTCACTGCAACAATGCATTTTATCTTTCATTGGAAAAACTTTCTTAATTCGAACTAATCACGTCGGCGCTTGCGGCTCGTTGCTCCAGGGGTATGATTCTCGCTTAGGGTGCGGGAGGTCCCGGGTTCAACTCCCGGACGAGCCCTCTCTCGCAATATGCATAACCTGTCTTTTAGAGCAAAAACCGTTTTCGATTCTTTCAAACTGTTAGTATCAAACAAATCATCTACTAAATAAATACTTTCTACTAAGAACGTTGATGCTTTTAGGACTAAATTAACCTCCCGACCACAAAGCTATTTTTCATTCATTGAAAAAACTTTCCAAATTCTAACTAATCGCAAATTTGCCAAAATAGAACTTGTGGCTCGTTGGCCTAAGAATATGATTTTTGCTTAAGATGCTTGAGGTCCCGGAATCAACTCCCAGACAAGCCCTTTCTCGCAATATGCTTAACATGTCTTTCAGAGAAGAAACCGTTCTGGATGCTATCAAACCGTTACTATCAAACGAATTATCTACTAAATAAATGTTTTTACTAAGGCCGTTGGTGCTTTCGTGACGAAATCAACCTCACTACGACAATCTCTATTACTTCATTGGAAAAACTTTTCATTTTCGAACTAATCATGGATTTACCATAACATAGCTTGTGGCTCGTTGGTTTAGGGGTATGATTCTCGCTTAGGGTTCGGGAGGTCCCGGGTTAAACTCCCATACGAGCCCTCTTTCGCAATATGCATAACCTGTCTTTTAAAGCAAAAACCATTTTCGATTCTTTCAAACCGTTACTATAAAACGAATTATTTTCTGATTAAATATTTTCTACTAAGGATGTTGATGCTTTTGGAACGAACCCTTGCGACCACAAAGCTATTTTTCATTCATTCATTTTTAGCTTTTTATCATTATTCGCCGACAAATATGAAAATGGGAGCATAAATTAAAACACCTTTTCTTTCTCTCTCTCTCGCATCATAAAAGAAAATAATGAGTTTTTTAGAACCCTGCACAGATTTCCACAGACCGAGCGATAGCTTAATCAGAGCGGGGTATTGGTAATATTTTTTGACTAGAAAAAAACGCACCTCGAATTACCATTATTGGTTACGATACTGCCACTGCGCAAAGCGGTCGAACTAATTGCGGATTTGCCACGATAGCTCTCGCGGCTCGTTGGTCTAGGGGTATGATTTTCGCTTTGGGTGCGAGAGGTCCCGGGTTCAAATCCCGGACGAGCCCAATACTGCACGCTTTATTTGGAAATACATTCCTGACCCGATAAGGATTGATTTTATAACATCCAATTATACATGCACATCCAACAGGAGTCTTTTTAAGAGAGTAGACTTTCGTGTTCAAACGATTGATGCTTCGGAGACACCAATTTCAGATACGCATCGAAACGTCTTCAATCACCAGAAAATTTTTTTGAAAATTTCAAGTCAAAACAAATTGGCGACGTCTTGGGTATTGCTCGTTGGTGTATGCTTCTGATTCTCGCTTCTGCTGCGAGCATTCATTAAAATACTCTCTCCCTCTCTCATCTTAATAAACATAATAAGTTCCTTACAACCTTAGAGAAATTGCCAAGACCGCACGATGGCATATTCAGAGCGGGGTATTGGCAATAGTTTTCAACTAGCAATAATCGCACTTCGGATTTTCCTCATTGATTACGATACTGTCGCTGCGCAAAGGTAAAGAGGCTATTTGAAATAGTCCTAAAGTGTTTCACCAGTGCTAACGTTTGTGACGATTAGGCAAATCAGACTCACGTGCGGATCGACATATGAAAATACCTTTTGCTCCAATGTAAAACTCTGCGTAAATTCCTTGATATTTCGTAGTTTATAGGTATCTCCGAAGTATAAATAGAATTAATTTAAAGTTGACGCTGTTTTCCTTCATTTATTTAATTTTCGTTAACTCTCATGAAATGTTGTATATTGAATATTTTACCTTGAGTAACGTTCGAAAATACTTAGGAACATCAGTATTTATCATCTGTAAATTTCTCACAGTACTCCCTTAGCTCGTTGGTCTAGGGGTATGATTCTCGCTTAGGGTGCGAGTGGTCCCGGGTTCAACTCCCGGACGAGCCCTCTCTCGCAATATGCATAACCTGTCTTTTAGAGCAAAAACCGTTTTCGATGCTTTCAAACTGTTAGTATCAAACAAATTACTTACTAAATTAATATTTTCTACTAAGGACGTTGATGCTTTTAGGACGAAATTAACCTCCCGAACACAAAGCTATTTTTCATTCATTGGAAAAACTTTTCATTTTCGAACTAATCGTGGATTTACCATAACATAGCTTGTGGCTCGTTGGTTTAGGGGTATGATTCTCGCTCAGGGTTCGAGCGGTCCCGGGTTAAACTCCTCTCTCGCAATATGCATAACCTGTCTTTTAAAGCAAATCCCATTTTCGATTCTTTCAAACCGTTACTATAAAACGACTTATTTTCTGATTAAATATTTTCTACTAAGTATGTTAATGCTTTTGGAACGAACCCTTGCGACCACAAAGCTATTTTTCATTCATTCATTTTTAGCTTTTTATCTTTATTCGCCGACAAATATCAAAATGGGAGCATAAATTAAAACACCTTTTCTTTCTCTCTCTCCCGCATCATAAAAGAAAATAATGAGTTTTTTAGAACCCAGCAGAGATTGCCACAGACCGAGCGATAGCTTAATCAGAGCGGGGTATTGGTAATATTTTTTAACTAGCAAAAAACGCACCACGAATTTCCTTTATTGGTTACGATACTGCCACTGTGCAAAGCGGTCGAACTAATTGCGGATTTGCCACGACGGCTCTCGTGGCTCGTTGGTCTAGGGGTATGATACTCGCTTTGGGTGCGAGAGGTCCCGGGTTCAAATCCCGGACGAACCCAATGCTGCACGCCTTATTTGGAAATACATTCCTGACCCGATACCGATACCCGACCTGACCCGATTTATAACATCCAATTATACGTGCACATCCAACAGGAGCCTTTTTAAGAGAGTAGACTTTCGTGTTCAAACGATTGATGCTTCGGAGGCACCAATTTCAGATACGCATCGAAACGTCTTCAATCACCAGAAAATTTTTTTGAAAACTTCAAGTCAAAACAAATCGGCGACGTCTTGGGTATTGCTCGTTGGTGTATGCTTCTGATTCTCGCTTCTGCTGCGAGCATTCATCAAAATGCTCTCTCCCTCTCATATCTTAATAAACATAATAAGTTCCTTACAACCTTAGAGAAGTTGCCACAGACCGCACGATGGCATAGTCAGGGCGGGATATTGGCAATAGTTTTCAACTAGCAATAATCGCACTTCGGATTTTCCTCATTGATTACGCTACTGTCGCTGCGCAAAGGTAAAGAGGCTATTTGAAATAGTCCTAAATTGTTTCACCAGTGCTAACGTTTGTGACGATTAGGCAAATCAGACTCACGTGCGGATCGACATATGAAAATACCTTTTGCTCCAATGTAAAACTATGCGTAAATTCCTTGATATTTCGTAGTTTATAGGTATCTCCGAAGAATAAATAGAATTAATTTAAAGTTGACGCTGTTTTCCTTCATTTATTTAATTTTCGTTAACTCTCATGAAATGTTGTATATTGAATATTTTACCTTGAGTAACGTTCGAAAATACTTAGGAACATCAGTATTTATCATCTGTAAATTTTTCACAGTACTCCCTTAGCTCGTTGGTCTAGGGGTATGATTCTCGCTTAGGGTGCGAGTGGTCCCGGGTTCAACTCCCGGACGAGCCCTCTCTCGCAATATGCATAACCTGTCTTTTAGAGCAAAAACCGTTTTCGATGCTTTCAAACTGTTAGTATCAAACAAATTATTTACTAAATTAATATTTTCTACTAAGTACGTTGATGCTTTTAGGACGAAATTAACCTCCCGAACACAAAGCTATTTTTCATTCATTGGAAAAACTTTTCATTTTCGAACTAATCGTGGATTTACCATAACATAGCTTGTGGCTCGTTGGTTTAGGGGTATGATTCTCGCTCAGGGTTCGAGCGGTCCCGGGTTAAACTTCTCTCTCGCAATATGCATAACCTGTCTTTTAAAGCAAATCCCATTTTCGATTCTTTCAAACCGTTACTATAAAACGAATTATTTTCTGATTAAATATTTTCTACTAAGTATGTTGATGCTTTTGGAACGAACCCTTGCAACCACAAAGCTATTTTTCATTCTTTCATTTTTAGCTTTTTATCATTATTCGCCGACAAATATGAAAATGGGAGCATAAATTAAAACACCTTTTCTTTCTCTCTCTCCCGCATCATAAAGGAAAATAATGAGTTTTTTAGAACCCAGCAGAGATTGCCACAGACCGAGCGATAGCTTAATCAGAGCGGGGTATTGGTAATATTTTTTGACTAGCAAAAAACGCACCTCGAATTTCCATTATTGGTTACGATACTGCCACTGCGCAAAGCGGTCGAACTAATTGCGGATTTGCCACGACGGCTCTCGTGGCTCGTTGGTCTAGGGGTATGATTCTCGCTTTGGGTGCTAGAGGTCCCGGTTCCAAATCCCGGACGAACCCAATGCTGCACGCCTTATTTGGAAATACATTCCTGACCCGATACCGATACCCGACCTGACCCCATTTATAACATCCAATTATACATGCACATCCAACAGGAGTCTTTTTAAGAGAGTAGACTTTCGTGTTCAAACGATTGATGCTTCGGAGACACCAATTTCAGATACGCATCGAAACGTCTTCAATCACCAGAAAATTTTTTTGAAAATTTCAAGTCAAAACAAATCGGCGACGTCTTGGGTATTGCTCGTTGGTGTATGCTTCTGATTCTCGCTTCTGCTGCGAGCATTCATCAAAATACTCTCTCCCTCTCTCAGCTTAATAAACATAATAAGTTCCTTACAACCTTAGAGAAATTGCCAAGACCGCACGATGGCATAGTCAGAGCGGGGTATTGGCAATAGTTTTCAACTAGCAATAATCGCACTTCGGATTTTCCTCATTGATTACGATACTGTCGCTGCGCAAAGGTAAAGAGGCTATTTGAAATAGTCCTAAAGTGTTTCACCAGTGCTAACGTTTGTGACGATTAGGCAAATCAGACTCACGTGCGGATCGACATATGAAAATAACTTTTGCTCCAATGTAAAACTATGCGTAAATTCCTTGATATTTCGTAGTTTATAGGTATCTCCGAAGAATAAATAGAATTAATTTAAAGTTGACGCTGTTTTCCTTCATTTATTTAATTTTCGTTAACTCTCATGAAATGTTGTATATTGAATATTTTACCTTGAGTAACGTTCGAAAATACTTAGGAACATCACTATTTATCACCTGTAAATTTTTCACAGTATTCCTTTAGCTCGTTGGTCTAGGGGTATGATTCCCGCTTAGGGTGCGAGAGGTCCCGGGTTCAACTCCCGGACGAGCCCTCTCTCGCAATATGCATAACCTGTCTTTTAGAGCAAAAACCGGTTTCGATGCTTTCAAACTGTTAGTATCAAACAAATTATTTACTAAATTAATATTTTCTACTAAAGACGTTGATGCTTTTAGGACGAAATTAACCTCCCGAACACAAAGCTATTTTTCATTCATTGGAAAAACTTTTCATTTTCGAACTAATCGTGGATTTACCATAACATAGCTTGCGGCTCGTTGGTTTAGGGGTATGATTCTCGCTCAGGATTCGAGCGGTCCCGGGTTAAACTCCCAGACGAGCCCTCTCTCGCAATATGCATAACCTGTCTTTTAAAGCAAATCCCATTTTCGATTCTTTCAAACCGTTACTATAAAACGACTTATTTTCTGATTAAATATTTTCTACTAAGTATGTTAATGCTTTTGGAACGAACCCTTGCGACCACAAAGCTATTTTTCATTCATTCATTTTTAGCTTTTTATCTTTATTCGCCGACAAATATGAAAATGGGAGCATAAATTAAAACACCTTTTCTTTCTCTCTCTCCCGCATCATAAAAGAAAATAATGAGTTTTTTAGAACCCAGCAGAGATTGCCACAGACCGAGCGATAGCTTAATCAGAGCGGGGTATTGGTAATATTTTTTAACTAGCAAAAAACGCACCACGAATTTCCTTTATTGGTTACGATACTGCCACTGTGCAAAGCGGTCGAACTAATTGCGGATTTGCCACGACGGCTCTCGTGGCTCGTTGGTCTAGGGGTATGATACTCGCTTTGGGTGCGAGATGGCCCGGGTTCAAATCCCGGACGAACCCAATTCTGCACGCCTTATTTGGAAATACATTCCTGACCCGATACCGATACCCGACCTGACCCGATTTATAACATCCAATTATACATGCCCAACAGGAGTCTTTTTAAGAGAGTAGACTTTCGTGTTCAAACGATTGATGCTTCGGAAGCACCAATTTCAGATACGCATCGAAACGTCTTCAATCACCAGAGAATTTTTTTGAAAACTTCAAGTCAAAACAAATCGGCGACGTCTTGGGTATTGCTCGTTGGTGTATGCTTCTGATTCTCGCTTCTGCTGCGAGCATTCATCAAAATACTCTCTCCCTTCCTCATCTTAATAAACATAAGAAGTTCCTTACAACCTTAGAGAAATTGCCACAGACCGCACGATGGCATAGTCAGGGCGGGATATTGGCAATAGTTTTCAACTAGCAATAATCGCACTTCGGATTTTCCTCATTGATTACGATACTGTCGCTGCGCAAAGGTAAAGAGGCTATTTGAAATAGTCCTAAAGTTTCACCAGTGCTAACCTTTGTGACGATTAGGCAAATCAGACTCACGTGCGGATCGACATATGAAAATACCTTTTGCTCCAATGTAAAACTATGCGTAACTTCCTTGATATTTCGTAGTTTATAGGTTTCTCCGAAGAATAAATAAAATTAATTTAAAGTTGACGCTGTTTTCCTTCATTTATTTAATTTTCGTTAACTCTCATGAAATGTTGTATATTGAATTTTTACCTTGAGTAACGATCGAAAATACTTAGGAACATCAGTATTTATCATCTGTCAATTTTTCTTGGTCAGCTGGTTGGCTCGTTGGTCTAGGGGTATGATTCTCGCTTTGGGTGCGAGAGGTCCCGGGTTCAAATCCCGGACGAGCCCAATACAACACGCTTTATTTGGAAATACATTCCTGACCCGAGAAGGATTGATTTTATAACATCCAATTATACATGCACATCCAACAAGAGTCTTTTTAAGAGAGTGGACTTTCGTGTTCAAATGATTGATGCTTTGGAGGCACCAATTTCAGATACGCATCGAAACGTTGTTTTCAATCACCAGAAAAATTTTTCAAAACTTCAAGTCAAAAAAAATCGGCGACGTCTTGGGTATTACTCGTTGGTGTATGCTTCTGATTCTCGCTTCCGCTGCGAGCATTCATCAAAATACTCTCTCCCTCTCTCATCTTAATAAACATAATAAGTTCCTTACAACCTTACAGAAATTGCCACAGACCGCACGATGGCATAGTCAGGGCGGGGTATTGGCAAAAGTTTTCAACTAGCAATAATCGCAATTTAGATTTTCCTCATTGATTACGATACTGTCACTGCGCAAAGGTAAAGAGGCTATTTGAAATAGTCCTAAAGTGTTCCACCAGTGCTAACCTTTGTGGCGATTAGACAAATCAGTCTCTTGTGCGGATCGACATATGAAAATACCTTTTGCTCCAATGTAAAACTATGCGTAACTTCCTTGATATTTCGTAGTTTATAGGTATCTCCGAAGAATAAATAGAATTTATTTAAAGTTGACGCTGTTTTCCTCCATTTATTTAATTTTCGTTAACTCTCATGAAATGATGTATATTGAATAGTTTACCTTGAGTAACATTCGAAAACACTTAAGAACATCAGTATTTATCATCTGTAAATTTTTCCCAGCACTCTCTTGACTCGTTGGTCTAGGGGTATGATACTCGCTTCGGGTGCGAGAGGTCCAAGGTTCAACTCCCGGATGAGCCCTGTCTGGCAATATCTTTAACATTTCTTTTACTGTTCTCGTTGCTTTCAAACCGTTACTATCAAACGAATTATCTACTAAAAAGTATTTTTACTAATGCCGTCGATGCTTTCAGGACGAAAATAATCTCACTTCAACAATGCATTTTATCTTTCATTGGAAAAACTTTCTTAATTCGAACTAGTCACGTCGGCGCTTGCGGCTCGTTGGTCTAGGGGTATGATTCTCGCTTAGGTTGCGAGAGGTCCCGGGTTCAACTCCCGGACGAGCCCTCTCTCGCAATATGCATAAAGGTGCGTTTACACAGGACGCGGCGCGGTGCCGCGCCGTTCGCCGCCGCGCCCGTAGGCCGTTTACACTGGACGCGACAATTTTGGTTCGCTAGGTTACGCTACGGAGCATCATCAGCAGTTACCTAGCAATCTCGACGCGCGAAATTCGGTATTTACGCGATTTGGTCTGACAAGATCTGCGCGATAACACGAACAAAATGCCCCCCACCAAGTAATGCAAACTAGCCGCACTTCTGTACGCCTGTGAGCGACAAAGAGTTCTGGGTCCATCCCATACTACAAAGAAGGAAACAGCTTGGTGAGCACGGTACTATATTTGATAAATTTAAGTGACATATTTCGACACTGAAGGCGATACCAATAAAGATATCGCATTCCAGAGTTATCTGGAAAGCAACAAAAAAACGAATATTAAGATAAAAACGTCTCATTTGAGATTGGCAATTTATAAATTGCAGTAATGATGTCTTCTTTTTGCAGGAGAGTATCATAGACTCGTCCGGGAACTACGGCTTGAGAGGGTCTCCAGTTTCCAAATATATTTTAGAATGGACCCAGAACTCTTTGACAACCTATTGCAAAGGGCAAAAGAGCAGATACGAAAAAAAGCACCACAAACTTCCGTGAACCAATCGCCCCTGATAAGCGACTGGGTGTTACATTAAAGCAAGTACCAGTACCCAAAACTTAACTAATGCCACATCAATGGTTAGGTGATACATTCATAATTTAGCCATAACGAAATCCTGCTTGATGTCAGATATCACAATCCGCAAGACCCTGAGCATCCTAGCCATTACCATTCGAAAAAATTGATAATGGTCAGCAAATATGTAAAAATGGCTTTATTGCAATGATAACACAAAAGTGAATACTCCAACAATGAAAAATATTGTGCCCACAGAATACATCTTATATTCAGTCCATTTTAAAAATGAAATAGCATTAAGAAGACTATTTCAAGATGAAAAACTTGGAGAGCAAAAATGAATTATCATCTTATTCAGTTTGAATTTATACAATAAAAAAACATGTTTTTGTAACCGAAATATTTTGAATCGTATTTAAAAGAAGTATTATCGATATCCAATAAATGTATACTAATATTCAATAAATTTTGAACAAAAACATAACGGTGAGATAGAAACGAAATGTTGATGAGCACAAAAACAGTGGCGAAATTAAAACGAAATGTTTGAAAACTTTTACAGATTTTTGCCATTGGAGACTCCTATAGAAGTATAGGAGACTCCTACAGAATCTCAAAGTCCTCAGTTTCACTCATAGTAATGGAAACCACAAAAGCTATATAAGCTATGAAAGTCTCGGACACCCAAAGAAAAACGAGATTCTGCAGATAAACCTCAAACCCAGCCTCATGGAGCACCTTCATTATTTTCATTTTTGTTGCTGACAACTTTTCTGGGGTCAGCCTCTTCATTTGTGGAAGCAGTGACAGGAGGAATTGCTTCTCAGGATCTTCTTCTAAAAAAAAATTTTTTTGGTGTGAGCAATCTATCTAATTATAGATATAATACACCATATTTTTGCATATTATAAAAACAAAACACCATGTCTATATTCCATAAAGGTGAAATTTTATAAGCATTTTGGCACAAATAACCGATTTTTAAGAGATTTAAGTCATACCCAACTCAAAGCCTGTTTAAAATAGGCTCCTAAAATGAAAACAGGACCGCAGTCTGACTGTATTTGATATAACTTAATTTTCTGATGGTGATTCGGATGTATAATTAGAGATACCATAGTATATCAGGTACCGTACAATATATCAATTGATCACAATGTTTAAGAAACTTACGTGTTTTCTTGCAACAGTTATATGTCATACAAAAGTGTCAAATCTACAAATTGTTACCTTGATAATATGAACTAACTGTGAACCAATATAAATTTGTTTATCAACATTAGAAAAATAATTTAAGTTATACCTTCGATGTTGGATAAAGGGCCCCAGAAATGATAGCACATCATATAAAGCTCATTTGTTGCAACTACCACCAGCTGCCCCAGATCTCACATCGCTCATTTTATTTTTGTATTTGACGAATCGATCACGCATATTCTTCCACTTGTCTTTTGCATGCTGGCCTAGAGATGAAGCAAAAATATAAAACACAGATCTACATATTTGCACAAGTAGCAAAAACAAAAATATTCCACAAACTGAAAAATATAAATTTTAATTGAATTTCCAAAAACCAAGTATTTATGCAGGAGAATAAAATAAAAACAATCTGTAGTTACACTTTAATTTCAATAGCCAGATTCATAAAAGATTGAATCTTATTTGTTGGCTCCTAATTTAGGCTATACAGAACAGTTTGGCAAAATTAGAAATTATCCAGGTCTAATTAGTGAAGTTTAGTACTATAGGCTAATCCCGAATGTTATCATATTACAAGATTAGCAGATTATTAGCAGATATACTGAATATGGTACTAAACTCAGATAGCCTACCTACGGTACCGTAACTTATGGTATGGAAAGTCAATAGGTTACGGTCTAAAATTTCCTAACTTATACCGGATAGGCCTATACCCAGTACGTACCGGTTGGGAGCAAATAAACAATTCTAGTAATGTTAATTGGCTACACTACCGGTACCGGTATTATTGTCATTTATATAACGTTAGCCCACAAGCTTCCATTTTCGATGATAATCAAGTGACTTATTTAAAACATGGTCCTTAACTTCACTAGTGATGATTTGAATAACGCAGAACGTTACATGTAAGTTTAAGTTATAACGTTAGATACGATCCCGGATATGGTACGGTACTTGCGATTCCGAAACGTTAACTTAAAAACTCACCTGAAACCTGCAACAATGCACCAATTTCAATCCAATTATTGGATTTAACATTTAAACCACGGTAATCAGGTCGAGACATATCATAAAGGCACGGTCTCGACCTGACTTCGTTGATCAAAAGCTCATCAAAAGACATGGCACTGTCACACTTCTATCCCGCGTGCTTGAAAAGCTGACCAAGGACATCAAGGTCGCTCAGCGGCGCGCGACAAAATCGCGACACTACCGAAAGGCGAGCGGTGCCGCGCGGCACCGCTGAGCGGCGCGCGCTAGGTGTAAACGCTCACATTTGATATAATGGGGAGCGAAATTAAGCGGATGCCACCCCGCGCCGCACCGCGTCCTATGTAAACCCACCTTAACCTGTCTTTTAGAGCAAAAACCGTTTTCGATGCTTTCAAACTGTTAGTATCAAACAAATCATCTACTAAATAAATACTTTCTACTAAGAACGTTGATGCTTTTAGGACGAAATTAACCTCCCGACCACAAAGCTATTTTTCATTCATTGAAAAAACTTTCCAAATTCTAACTAATCGCAAATTTGTCAAAATAGAACTTGTGGCTCGTTGGCCTAGGAATATGATTTTTGCTTAAGGTGCTTGAGGTCCCGGAATCAACTCCCAGACAAGCCCTTTCTCGCAATATGCTTAACATGTCTTTTAGAGAAGAAACCGTTCTGGATGCTTTCAAACCGTTACTATCAAACGAATTATCTACTAAATAAATGTTTTTACTAAGGCCGTTGGTGCTTTCATGACGAAATCAACCTCACTACGACAATCTCTATTACTTCATTGGAAAAACTTTTCATTTTCGAACTAATCATGGATTTACCATAACATAGCTTGTGCCTCGTTGGTTTAGGGGTATGATTCTCGCTTAGGGTGCGAGAGGTCCCGGGTTAAACTCCTATACGAGCCCTCTTTCGCAATGTGCATAACCTGTCTTTTAAAGCAAAAACCATTTTCGATGCTTTCAAACCGTTACTATAAAACGAATTATTTTCTGATTAAATATTTTCTACTAAGGATGTTGATGCTTTTAGAACGAACCCTTGCGACCACAAAGCTATTTTTCATTTCTTCATTTTTAAGCTTTTTATCATTATTCGCCAACAAATATGAAAATGGGGCATAAATTAAAACACCTTTTCTTTCTCTCTCTCTCGCATCATAAAAGAAAATAATGAGTTTTTTAGAACCCAGCAGAGATTTCCACAGACCGAGCGATAGCTTAATCAGAGCGGGGTATTGGTAATATTTTTTGACTAGCAAAAAACGCACCTCGAATTTCCATTATTGGTTACTATACTGCCACTGCGCAAAGCGGTCGAACTAATCGCGGATTTACAACGATAGCTGTCGTGGCTCGTTGGTCTAGGGGTATGATTCTCGCTTTGGGTGCGAGAGGTCCCGGGTTCAAATCCCGGACGAGCCCAATACTGCACGCTTTATTTGGAAATACATTCTTGACCCGATAAGGATTGATTTTATAACATCCAATTATACATGCACATCCAACAGGAGTCTTTTTCAGAGAGTAGACTTTCGTGTTCAAACGATTGATGCTTCGGAGGCACCAATTTCAGATACGCATCGAAACGTCTTCAATCACCAGAAAATTTTTTTGAAAATTTCAAGTCAAAACAAATCGGCGACGTCTTGGCTATTGCTCGTTGGTGTATGCTTCTGATTCTCGCATTCATCAAAATACTCCCTCCCTCCCTCATCTTAATAAACATAATAGGTTCCTTACAACCTTACAGAAATTGCCACAGGCCGCACGATGGCATAGTCAGGGCGGGGTATTGGCAATAGTTTTCAACAAGCAATAATCGCACTTCGGATTTTCCTCATTGATTACGTTACTGCCGCTGCGCATAGATGAAGAGGCTATTTGAAATAGTCCTAAAGTGTTTCACCAGTGCTAACCTTTGTGGTGATTAGGCAAATCAGACTCTTGTGCGGATCGACGTATGAAAATACCTTTTGCTCCAATGTAAAACTATGCGTAAGTTCCTTGATATTTCGTAGTTTATAGGTATCTCCGAAGAATAAATAGAATTAATTTAAAGTTGACGCTGTTTTCCTCTATCTATTTATTTAATTTTCGTTAACTCTCATGAAATGATGTATATTGAATAGATTACTTTGAGTAACTTTCGAACAATTAGGAACATCAGTATTTATCATCTGTAAATTTTTCCCAGCACTCCCTTGGCTCGTTGGTCTAGGGGTATGATTCTCGCTTCGGGTGCGAGAGGTCCAACGTTCAACTCCCGGATGAGCCCTGTCTGGCAATATATTTTACTGTTCTCGTTGCTTTCAAACCGTTACTATCAAACGAATTATCTACTAAAAAGTATTTTTACTAATGCCGTCGATGCTTTCAGGTCGAAAATAATCTCACTGCAACAATGCATTTTATCTTTCATTGGAAAAACTTTCTTAATTCGAACTAATCACGTCGGCGCTTGCGGCTCGTTGGTCTAGGGGTATGATTCTCGCTTAGGGTGCGGGAGGTCCCGGGTTCAACTCCCGGACGAGCCCTCTCTCGCAATATGCATAACCTGTCTTTTAGAGCAAAAACCGTTTTCGATTCTTTCAAACTGTTAGTATCAAACAAATCATCTACTAAATAAATACTTTCTACTAAGAACGTTGATGCTTTTAGGACGAAATTAACCTCCCGACCACAAAGCTATTTTTCATTCATTGAAAAAACTTTCCAAATTCTAACTAATCGCAAATTTGCCAAAATAGAACTTGTGGCTCGTCGGCCTAAGAATATGATTTTTGCTTAAGATGCTTGAGGTCCCGGATATCAACTCCCAGACAAGCCCTTTCTCGCAATATGCTTAACATGTCTTTTAGAGAAGAAACCGTTCTGGATGCTATCAAACCGTTACTATCAAACGAATTATCTACTAAATAAATGTTTTTACTAAGGCCGTTGGTGCTTTCGTGACGAAATCAACCTCACTACGACAATCTCTATTACTTCATTGGAAAAACTTTTCATTTTCGAACTAATCATGGATTTACCATAACATAGCTTGTGGCTCGTTGGTTTAGGGGTATGATTCTCGCTTAGGGTTCGGGAGGTCCCGGGTTAAACTCCCATACGAGCCCTCTTTCGCAATATGCATAACCTGTCTTTTAAAGCAAAAACCATTTTCGATGCTTTCAAACCGTTACTATAAAACGAATTATTTTCTGATTAAATATTTTCTACTAAGTATGTTGATGCTTTTAGAACGAACCCTTGCGACCACAAAGCTATTTTTCATTTCTTCATTTTTAAGCTTTTTATCATTATTCGCCAACAAATATGAAAATGGGGCATAAATTAAAACACCTTTTCTTTCTCTCTCTCTCGCATCATAAAAGAAAATAATGAGTTTTTTAGAACCCAGCAGAGATTTCCACAGACCGAGCGATAGCTTAATCAGAGCGGGGTATTGGTAATATTTTTTGACTAGCAAAAAACGCACCTCGAATTTCCATTATTGGTTACTATACTGCCACTGCGCAAAGCGGTCGAACTAATCGCGGATTTACAACGATAGCTGTCGTGGCTCGTTGGTCTAGGGGTATGATTTTCGCTTTGGGTGCGAGAGGTCCCGGGTTCAAATCCCGGACGAGCCCAATACTGCACGCTTTATTTGGAAATACATTCCTGACCCGATAAGGATTGATTTTATAACATCCAATTATACATGCACATCCAACAGGAGTCTTTTTAAGAGAGTAGACTTTCGTGTTCAAACGATTGATGCTTCGCAGACACCAATTTCAGATACGCATCGAAACGTCTTCAATCACCAGAAATTTTTTTTGAAAATTTCAAGTCAAAACAAATCGGCGACGTCTTGGGTATTGCTCGTTGGTGTATGCTTCTGATTCTCGCTTCTGCTGCGAGCATTCATCAAAATACTCTCTCCCTCTCTCATCTTAATAAACATAATAAGTTCCTTACAACCTTAGAGAAATTGCCAAGACCGCACGATGGCATAGTCAGAGCGGGGTATTGGCAATAGTTTTCAACTAGCAATAATCGCACTTCGGATTTTCCTCATTGGTTACGATACTGTCGCTGCGCAAAGGTAAAGAGGCTATTTGAAATAGTCCTAAAGTGTTTCACCAGTGCTAACGTTTGTGACGATTAGGCAAATCAGACTCACGTGCGGATCGACATATGAAAATACCTTTTGCTCCAATGTAAAACTATGCGTAAATTCCTTGATATTTCGTAGTTTATAGGTATCTCCGAAGAATAAATAGAATTAATTTAAAGTTGACGCTGTTTTCCTTCATTTATTTAATTTTCGTTAACTCTCATGAAATGTTGTATATTGAATATTTTACCTTGAGTAACGTTCGAAAATACTTAGGAACATCACTATTTATCATCTGTAAATTTTTCACAGTATTCCTTTAGCTCGTTGGTCTAGGGGTATGATTCCCGCTTAGGGTGCGAGAGGTCCCGGGTTCAACTCCCGGACGAGCCCTCTCTCGCAATATGCATAACCTGTCTTTTAGAGCAAAAACCGGTTTCGATGCTTTCAAACTGTTAGTATCAAACAAATTATTTACTAAATTAATATTTTCTACTAAAGACGTTGATGCTTTTAGGACGAAATTAACCTCCCGAACACAAAGCTATTTTTCATTCATTGGAAAAACTTTTCATTTTCGAACTAATCGTGGATTTACCATAACATAGCTTGCGGCTCGTTGGTTTAGGGGTATGATTCTCGCTCAGGATTCGAGCGGTCCCGGGTTAAACTCCCAGACGAGCCCTCTCTCGCAATATGCATAACCTGTCTTTTAAAGCAAATCCCATTTTCGATTCTTTCAAACCGTTACTATAAAACGACTTATTTTCTGATTAAATATTTTCTCCTAAGTATGTTAATGCTTTTGGAACGAACCCTTGCGACCACAAAGCTATTTTTTATTCATTCATTTTTAGCTTTTTATCTTTATTCGCCGACAAATATGAAAATGGGAGCATAAATTAAAACACCTTTTCTTTCTCTCTCTCCCGCATCATAAAAGATAATAATGAGTTTTTTAGAATCCAGCAGAGATTGCCACAGACCGAGCGATAGCTTAATCAGAGCGGGGTATTGGTAATATTTTTTAACTAGCAAAAAACGCACCACGAATTTCCATTATTGGTTACGATACTGCCACTGTGCAAAGCGGTCGAACTAATTGCGGATTTGCCACGACGGCTCTCGTGGCTCGTTGGTCTAGGGGTATGATTCTCGCTTTGGGTGCGAGAGGTCCCGGGTTCAAATCCCGGACGAACCCAATGCTGCACGCCTTATTTGGAAATACATTCCTGACCCGATACCGATACCCGACCTGACCCGATTTATAACATCCAATTATACATGCACATCCAACAGGAGTCTAAAGAGAGTAGACTTTCGTGTTCAAACGATTGATGCTTCGGAGGCACCAATTTCAGATACGCATCGAAACGTCTTCAATCACCAGAAAATTTTTTTGAAAACTTCAAGTCAAAACAAATCGGCGACGTCTTGGGTATTGCTCGTTGGTGTATGCTTCTGATTCTCGCTTCTGCTGCGAGCATTCATCAAAATATTCTCTCCCTTCCTCATCTTAATAAACATAAGAAGTTCCTTACAACCTTAGAGAAATTGCCACAGACCGCACGATGGCATAGTCAGGGCGGGATATTGGCAATAGTTTTCAACTAGCAATAATCGCACTTCGGATTTTCCTCATTGATTACGATACTGTCGCTGCGCAAAGGTAAAGAGGCTATTTGAAATAGTCCTATAGTGTTTCACCAGTGCTAACCTTTGTGACGATTAGGCAAATCAGACTCTCGTGCGGATCGACATATGAAAATACCTTTTGCTCCAATGTAAAACTATGCGTAACTTCCTTGATATTTCGTAGTTTATAGGTATCTCCGAAGAATAAATAGAATTAATTTAAAGTTGACGCTGTTTTCCTTCATTTATTTAATTTTCGTTAACTCTCATGAAATGTTGTATATTGAATTTTTACCTTGAGTAACGATCGAAAATACTTAGGAACATCGGTATTTATCATCTGTAAATATTTCTCGGTCAGCTGGTTGGCTCGTTGGTCTAGGGGTATGATTCTCGCTTTGGGAGCGAGAGGTCCCGGGTTCAAATCCCGGACGAGCCCAATACAACACGCTTTATTTGGAAATACATTCCTGACCCCATAAGGATTGATTTTATAACATCCAATTATACATGCACATCCAACAAGAGTCTTTTTAAGAGAGTGGACTTTCGTGTTCAAATGATTGATGCTTTGGAGGCACCAATTTCAGATACGCATCGGAACGTTGTTTTCAATCACCAGAAAAATTTTTCAAAACTTCAAGTCAAAAAAAACGGCGACGTCTTGGGTATTACTCGTTGGTGTAGGCTTCTGATTCTCGCTTCCGCTGCGAGCATTCATCAAAATACTCTCTCCCTCTCTCATCTTAATAAACATAATAAGTTCCTTACAACCTTACAGAAATTGCCACAGACCGCACGATGGCATAGTCAGGGCGGGGTACTGGCAATAGTTTTCAACTAGCAATAATCGCAATTTAGATTTTCCTCATTGATTACGATACTGTCATTGCGCAAACGTAAAGAGGCTATTTGAAATAGTCCTAAAGTGTTCCACCAGTGCTATCCTTTGTGGCGATTAGACAAATCAGTCTCTTGTACGGATCGACATATGAAAATACCTTTTGCTCCAATGTAAAACTATGCGTAACTTCCTTGATATTTCGTAGTTTATAGGTATCTCCGAAGAATAAATAGAATTAATTTAAAGTTGACGCTGTTTTCCTCCATTTATTTAATTTTCGTTAACTCTCATGAAATGATGTATATTGAATAGTTTACCTTGAGTAACATTCGAAAACACTTAAGAACATCAGTATTTATCATCTGTAAATTTTTCCCAGCACTCCATTGGATCGTTGGTCTAGGGGTATGATTCTCGCTTCGGGTGCGAGAGGTCCAAGGTTCAACTCCCGGATGAGCCCTGTCTGGCAATATCTTTAAAATGTAAAACTATGCGTAAGTTCCTTGATATTTCGTAGTTTATAGGTATCTCCGAAGAATAAATAGAATTAATTTAAAGTTGACGCTGTTTTCCCCCATTTATTTAATTTTCGTTAACTCTCATGAAATGATGTATATTGAATAGATTACTTTGAGTAACTTTCGAACACTTAGGAACATCAGTATTTATCATCTGTAAATTTTTCCCAGCACTCCCTTGGCTCGTTGGTCTAGGGGTATGATTCTCGCATCGGGTGCGAGAGGTCCAAGGTCCAACTCCCGGATGAGCCCTGTCTGGCAATATCTTTAACATGTCTTTTACTGTTCTCGTTGCTTTCAAATCGTTACTATCAAACGAATTATCTACTAAAAAGTATTTTTACTAATGCCGTCGATGCTTTCAGGTCGAAAATAATCTCACTGCAACAATGCATTTTATCTTTCATTGGAAAAACTTCCTTAATTCGAACTAATCACGTCGGCGCTTGCGGCTCATTGGTCTAGGGGTATGATTCTCGCTTAGGGTGCGAGAGATCCCGGGTTCAACTCTCGGACGAGCCCTCTCTCGCAATATGCATAACCTGTCTTTTAGAGCAAAAACCGTTTTCGATGCTTTCAAACTGTTAGTATCAAACAAATCATCTACTAAATAAATACTTTCTACTAAGAACGTTGATGCTTTTAGGACGAAATTAACCTCCCGACCACAAAGCTATTTTTCATTCATTGAAAAAACTTTCCAAATTCTAACTAATCGCAAATTTGTCAAAATAGAACTTGTGGCTCGTTGGCCTAGGAATATGATTTTGGCTTAAGGTGCTTGAGGTCCCGGAATCAACTCCCAGACAAGCCCTTTCTCGCAATATGCTTAACATGTCTTTTAGAGAGGAAACCGTTCTGAATGCTTTCAAACCGTTACTATCAAACGAATTATCTACTAAATAAATGTTTTACTAAGGCCGTTGGTGCTTTCATGACGAAATTAACCTCACTACGACAATCTCTATTACTTCATTGGAAAAACTTTTCATTTTCGAACTAATCATGGATTTACCATAACATAGCTTGTGCCTCGTTGGTTTAGGGGTATGATTCTCGCTTAGGGTGCGAGAGGTCCCGGGTTAAACTCCTATACGAGCCGTCTTTCGCAATGTGCATAACCTGTCTTTTAAAGCAAAAACCATTTTCGATGCTTTCAAACCGTTACTATAAAACGAATTATTTTCTGATTAAATATTTTCTACTAAGGATGTTGATGCTTTTAGAACGAACACTTGCGACCACAAAGCTATTTTTCATTCCTTCATTTTTAAGCTTTTTATCATTATTCGCCAACAAATATGAAAATGGGGCATAAATTTAAAACACCTTTTCTTTCTCTCTCTCTCGCATCATAAAAGAAAATAATGAGTTTTTTAGAACCCAGCAGAGATTTCCACAGACCGAGCGATAGCTTAATCAGAGCAGTTTATTGGTAATATTTTTTGACTAGCAAAAAACGCACCTCGAATTTCCATTATTGGTTACGATACTGCCACTGCGCAAAGCGGTCGAACTAATAGCGGATTTGCCACGACAGCTGTCGTGGCTCGTTGGTCTAGGGGTATGATTCTCGCTTTGGGTGCGAGAGGTCCCGGGTTCAAATCCCGGACGAGCCCAATACTGCACGCTTCATTTGGAAATACATTCCTGACCCGATAAGGATTGATTTTATAACATCCAATTATACATGCACATCCAACAGGAGTCTTTTTCAGAGAGTAGACTTTCGTGTTCAAACGATTGATGCTTCGGAGGCACCAATTTCAGATACGCATCGAAACGTCTTCAATCACCAGAAAATTTTTTTGAAAACTTCAAGTCAAAACAAATCGGCGACGTCTTGGGTATTGCTCGTTGGTGTATGCTTCTGATTCTCGCTTCTGCTGCGAGCATTCATCAAAATACTCCCTCCCTCCCTCATCTTAATAAACATAATAAGTTCCTTACAACCTTACAGAAATTGCCACAGACCGCACGATGGCATAGTCAGGGCGGGATATTGGCAATAGTTTTCAACAAGCAATAATCGCACTTGGGATTTTCCTCATTGATTACGTTACCGCCGCTGCGCATAGATGAAGAGGCTATTTGAAATAATCCTAAAGTGTTTCACCAGTGCTAACCTTTGTGGCGATTAGGCAAATCAGACTCTTGTGCGGATCGACGTATGAAAATACCTTTTTCTCCAATGTAAAACTATGCGTAAGTTCCTTGATATTTCGTAGTTTATAGGTATCTCCGAAGAATAATTAGAATTACTTTAAAGTTGACGCTGTTTTCCTCCATTTATTTAATTTTCGTTAACTCTCATGAAATGATGTATATTGAATAGTTTACCTTGAGTAACTTTCGAAAACACTTAGGAACATCAGTATTTATCATCTGTAAATTTTTCCGAGCACTCCCTTGGCTTGTTGGTCTAGGGGTGTGATTCTCGCTTCTGGTGCGAGAGGTCCAAGGTTCGATTCCCGGATGAGCCCTGTCTGGCAATATCTTTAACATGTCTTTTACTGTTCTCGTTGCTTTCAAACCGTTACTATCAAACGAATTATCTACTAAAAAGTATTTTTACTAATGCCGTCGATGCTTTCAGGACAAAAATATTCTCACTGCGACAATGCTTTTTATCTTTCATTGGAAAAACTTTCTAAATTCGAACTAATCGCGTCGGCGCTTGCCGCTCGTTGGTCTAGGGGTGTGATTCTCGCTTACGGTGCGAGAGGTCCCGGATTCAACTCACGGACGAGCCCTCTCTCGCAATATGCATAACCAGTCTTTTAAAGCAAAAACCGTTTTCGATGCTTTCAAACTGTTAGTATCAAACAAATTATCTTCTAAATGAATATTTTCTTCTAAGGACGATGATGCTTTTAGGACGAAATTAACCTCCCGTCCACAAAGCTATTTTTCATTCATTGAAAAAACTTCCCAAATTCTAACTAATCGCAGATTTGCCAAAATAGAATTTGTGGCTCGTTGGTCTAGGGATATGATTTTGCTTAGGGTGCTAGAGGTCACGGGCTCAACTACCAGACAAGCCCTTTCTTGCATAATAGATAATTTGTTTGATACTAACGGTTTGAAAGCATCCAGAACGGTTTCTTCTCTAAAAGACATGTTAAGCATATTGCGAGAAAGGGCTTGTCTGGGAGTTGATTCCGGGACCTCAAGCACCCTAAGCAAAAATCATATTCTTAGGCCTACGAGTCACAAGTTCTATTTTGGCAAATTTGCGATTAGTTAGAATTTGGAAAGTTTTTTCAATCAATGAAAAATAGCTTTGTGGTCGGGAGGTTAATTTCGTCCTAAAAGCATCAACGTCCTTAGTAGAAAGTATTTATTTAGTAGTTAATTGGTTTGATACTAACAGTTTGAAAGCATCGAAAACGGTTTTTGCTCTAAAAGACAGGTTATGCATATTGCGAGAGAGGGCTCGTCCGGGAGTTGAACCCGGGGCCTCCCGCACCCGAAGCGAGAATCATACCCCTAGACCAACGAGCCAAGGGAGTACTGCGAAAAATTGACAGATGATAAATACTGATGTTCCTAAGTATTTTCGAAAGTTACTCAAGGTAAACTATTCAATATACATCATTTCATGAGAGTTAACGAAAATTAAATAAATGGAGGAAAACAGCGTCAACTTTAAATTAATTCTATTTATTCTTCGGAGATACCTATAAACTACGAAATATCAAGGAACTTACGCATAGTTTTACATTGGAGCAAAAGGTATTTTCATATGTCGATCCGCACAAGAGTCTGATTAGCCTAATCACCACAAAGGTTAGCACTGGTGAAACACATTAGGACTATTTCAAATAGCCTCTTTACCCTTGCACAGTAGCAGTATCGTAATCAATGGGGAAAATCCGAAGAACGATAATTGCTAGTTGAAAACTATTGCCAATATCCCGCCCTGACTATGCCATTGTGCGGTCTGTGGCAATTTCAGTAAGGTTGTAAGTAACTTATTATGTTTATTAAGATGAGAGAGGGAGAGAGTATTTTGATGAATGCTCGCAGCAGAAGCGAGAATCATAAGCATACACCAACGAGCAATACCCAAGACGTCGCCGATTTGTTTTGACTTGAAGTTTTCAAAAAATTTTTCTGGTGATTGAAGAGGTTTCGATGCGTATCTGAAATTGGTGCCTCCGAAGCATCAATCGTTTGAACACGAAAGTCTACTCTCTTAAAAAGACTCCCGTTGGATGTGCATGTATAATTGGATGTTATAAAATAAATCCTTATCGGGTCAGGAATGTTTTTTCAAATAAGGCGTCCAGTATAGGGCTCGTCCGGGATTTGAACCCGGGACCTCTCGCACCCAAAGCGAGAATCATACCCCTAGACCAACGAGCCACGAAAGCCGTTGTGGCAAATCCGCAATTAGTTCGACCGCTTTGCGCAGTGGCAGTATCGTAACCAATAATGGAAATTGGAGGTGCGTTTTTTGCTAGTCAAAAAATATTACCAATACCCCGCTCTGATTAAGCTATCGCTCGGTCTGTGGCAATCTCTGCTGGGTTCTAAAAAACTCATTATTTTCTTTTATGATGCGATAGAGAGAGAAAGAAAAGGGGTTTTAATTTATGCTCCCATTTTCATATTTGTCGGCGAATAATGATAAAAAGCTAAAAATAAATGAATGAAAAATAGCTTTGTGGTTGCAAGGGTTCGTTCCAAAAGCATCAACATACTTAGTAGAAAATATTTAATCAGAAAATAATTCGTTTTATAGTAACGGGTTGAAAGAATCGAAAATGGGATTTGCTTTAAAAGACAGGTTATGCATATTGCGAGAGAAGGCTCGTCTGGGAGTTTAACCCGGGACCTCTCGAACCCTAAGCGAGAATCATACCCCTAAACCAACGAGCCACAGGCTATGTTATGGTAAATCCACGATTAGTTCGAAAATGAAAAGTTTTTCCAATGAAGTAATAGAGATTGTCGTAGTGAGGTTGATTTCGTCATGAAAGCACCAACGGCCTTAGTAAAAACATTTATTTAGTAGATAATTCGTTTGATAGTAACGGTTTGAAAGCATCCAGAACGGTTTCTTCTCTAAAAGACATGTTAAGCATATTGCGAGAAAGGGCTTGTCTGGGAGTTGATTCCGGGACCTCAAGCACCTTAAGCAAAAATCATATTCCTAGCCCCACGAGCCACAAGTTCTATTTTGGTAAATCTGCGATTAGTTTGAATTTGGAAAGTTTTTTCAATGAATGAAAAATAGCTTTGTGGTCGGGAGGTTAATTTCGTCCAAAAAGCATCAACGTCCTTAGTAGAAAATATTTATTTAGTAGATAATTTGTTTGATACTAACAGTTTGAAAGCTTCGAAAACGGTTTTTGCTCTAAAAGACAGGTTATGCATATTGCGAGAGAGGGCTCGTCCGGGAGTTGAACCCGGGACCTCTCGCACCCTAAGCGAGAATCACACCCCTTGACCAACGGGCCGCAAGCGCCGACGTGATTAGTTCGAATTAAGAAAGTTTTTCCAATGAAAGATAAAAAGCATTGTTGCAGTGAGATTATTTTCGTCCTGAAAGCATCGACGTCATTAGTAAAAAGACTTTTTAATAGATAATTCGTTTGATTGTAACGGTTTGAAAGCAACGAGAACCGTAAAGGACATGTTAAACATATTGCCATACATGGCTCGTCCGGGAGCTGAACCTAGGACCTCTCGCACCCGAAGCGAGAATCATACCCCTAGACCAACGAGCAAAGGGAGTACCGCGAAAAATTGACAGATGATAAATACTGATGTTCCTAAGTATTTTCGAACGTTACTCAAGGTCAAATATTCAATATACAACATTTCATGAGAGTTAACGAAAATTAAATAAATGAAGGAAAACAGCGTCAACTTTAAATTAATTCTATTTATTCTTCGGAGATACCTATAAACTACGAAATATCAAGCAATTTACGCATAGTTTTATATTGGAGCAAAAGGTATTTTCATATGTCGATCCGCACGTGAGTCTGATTTGCCTAATCGTCACAAAGGTTAGCACTGGTGAAACACTTTAGGACTATTTCAAATAGCCTCTTTACCTTTGCGCAGCGAAAGTATCGTAATCAATGAGGAAAATCCGAAGTGCGATTATTGCTAGTTGAAAACTATTGCCAATATCCCGCCCTGACTATGCCATCGTTCGGTCTGTGGAATTTCTCTAAGGTTGTAAGGAACTTATTATGTTTATTAAGATGAGAGAGGGAGAGAGTATTTTGATGAATGCTCGCAGCAGAAGCGAGAATCAGAAGCATACTCCAACGAGCAATACCCAAGACGTCGCCGATTTGTTTTGACTTGAAGTTTTCAAAAAAATTTTCTGGTGATTGAAGACGTTTCGATGCGTATCTGAAATTAGTGCCTCCGAAGCATCAATCGTTTGAACACGAAAGTCTACTCTCTTAAAAAGACTCCTGTTGGATTTGCATGTATAATTGGATGTTATAAAATTAATCCTTATCGGGTCAGGAATGCATTTCCAAATAAGGCGTGCAGTATTGGGCTCGTCCGGGATTTGAACCCGGGACCTCTCGCACCCAAAGCGAGAATCATACCCCTAGACCAACGAGACACGAGAGCCGTTGTGGCAAATCCGCAATTAGTTCGACCGCTTTGCGCAGTGGCAGTATCGTAACCAATAATGGAAATTCGAGGTGCGTTTTTTGCTAGTCAAAAAATATTACCAATACCCCGCTCTGAATAGGCTATCGCTCAGTCTGTGGCAATCTCTGCTGGGTTCTAAAAAACTCATTATTTTCTTTTATGATGCGAGAGAGAGAGAAAGAAAAGGTGTTTTAATTTATGCTCCCATTTTCATATTTGTCGGCGAATAATGATAAAAAGCTAAAAATGAATGAAGGAAAAATAGCTTTGGGGTCGCATGGGTTCGTTCCAAAAGCATCAACATACTTAGTAGAAAATATTTAATCAGAAAATAATTCGTTTTATAGTAACGGTTTGAAAGAATCGAAAATGGGATTATCTTTAAAAGATAGGTTATGCATATTGCGAGAGAGGGCTCGTCTGGGAGTTTAACCCGGGACCTCTCGCTCCCTAAGCGAGAATCATACCCCTAAACCAACGAGCCACAATCTCTGTTGTGGCAAATTCATGATAAGTTCGAATATGAAAACTTTTTCCAATGAAGTATTAGAGATTGTCATAGTGAGTTTGATTTCTTCATGAAAGCACCAATGGCCTTAGTAAAAACATTTATTTAGTAGATAATTCGTTTGATAGTAAAGGTTTGAAAGCATCCAGAACGGTTTCTGCTCTAAAAGACATGTTAAGCATATTGCGAGAAAGAGCTTGTCTGGGAGTTGAGCCCGAGACCTCTAGCACCCTAAGCAAAAATCATATCCCTAGACCATCGAGCCACAAGTTCTATTTTGGCAAATCTGCGATTAGTTAGAATTTGGAAAGTTTTTTCATTGAATGAAAAATAGCTTTGTGGCCGGGAGGTTAATTTCGTCCTAAAAGCATCAACGTCCTTAGTAGAAAATATTAATTTAGTAGTTAATTTGTTTGTTACTAACAGTTTGAAAGCATCGAAAACGGTTTTTGCACTAAAAGACAGTTTAGGCATATTGCGAGAGGGGGCTCGTCCGGGAGTTGAACCCGGGACCTCTCGCACCCTAAGCGAGAATCATACCCCTAGACCAACGAGCCGCAAGCGCCGACGTGATTAGTTCAAATTTAGAAACTTTTTCCAATGAAAGTTAAAAAGCATTGTCGCAGTGAGATTATTTTCGTCCTGAAAGCATCGAAGTCATTAGTAAAAAATATTTATTTAGAAGATAATTCGTTTGATCGTAACGGTTTGAAAGCACCGAGAAAAGTAAAAGACATGCCAGATAGGGCTCGTCCGGGAGTTGAACCAGGAACCTCTCGCAACCGAAGCAAGAATCATACCTCTAGACCAACGAGCCAAGGGAGTACCGCGAAAAATTTACAGATGATAAATACTGATGTTCCTAAGTATTTTCGAAAGTTACTCAAGGTAAACTATTCAATATACATCATTGCATGAGAGCTAACGAAAATTAAATAAATGAAGGAAAACAGCGTCAACTTTAAATTAATTCTATTTATTCTTCGGAGATACCTATAAACTACGAAATATTAAGGAATTTGCACACAGTTTTACATTGGAGTAGAAGGTATTTTCATATGTCGATCCAGACTAGAGTCGGACTTGCAAACTCACCACAAAGGTTAGCACTGGTGAAACACTTTAGGACTATTTCAAATAGCCTCTTTAGCTTTGCGCAGTGGCAGTATCGTGATCAATGAGAAAAATCCGAAATGCGATTATTGCTAGTTGAAAACTATTAACAAAACCCGCCTGACTATGCCATCGTGCGGTCTGTGGCAATTTCTGTTGGGTTGCAAGGAACTTATTATGTTTTTTAAGATGAGAGAGGGAGTATTTTGATGAATGCTCGCAGCAGAAGCGAGAATCATAGGCATACACCAAAGAGCAATGCTCAAGTCGTCGCCGATTTTATTTTGACTTGAAGTTTTGAAAACTTTTTCTGGTGATTGAAAACAACGTTTCGAGGCGTATCTGAAACCGAAGCATCAATCATTTGAACACGAAAGTCTACATTCTTGAATAGACTCTTGTTCTAGCGAGAATCATACTCCTAGACCAACGAGCCAAGCAACCGACTGTGAAAAATTGACAGATGATAATTACTGATGTTCCTAAGTATTTTCGAAAGTTACTCAAGGTAAATTATTCAATATACATCATTTCATGAGAGTTTCATGATTCATGATTTCATGAGTGAGAAATTTTTCTGGTGATTGAAGACGTTTCGATGCGTATCTGAAATTCGTGCCTCCGAAGCATCAATCGTTTGAACACGACAGTCTACTCTCTTAAAAAGACTCTTGTTGGATGTGCATGTATAATTGGATGTTATAAAATCAATTCTTATCGGGTCAGGAATGTATTTCCAAATATAGCGTGCTGCATTGGGCTCGTCCGGGATCTGAACCCGGGACCTCTCGCACCCAAAGCGAGAATCATACCCCCAGACCAACGATCCACGAGGGCTATCGTGGCAAATCCGCAATTAGTTCGACCGCTTTGCGCAGTGGCATTATCGTAACCAATAATGGAAATTCGAGGTGCGTTTCTTGCTAGTCAAAAAATATTACCAATACCCCGCTCTTATTAACCTATCGCTCGGTCTGTGGCAATCTCTGCTGGGATCTAAAAAACTCATTATTTTCTTTTATGATGCGAGAGAGAGAGAAAGAAAAGGTGTATTAATTTATGCTCCCATTATCATATTTGTCGACGAATAATGATAAAAAGCTTAAAAATGCATGAATGAAAAATAGCTTTGTGGTCGCAAGGGTTCGTTCCAAAAGCATCAACATCCTTAGTAGAAAATATTTAATCAGAAAATAATTCGTTTTATAGTAACGGTTTGAAAGCATCCAGAACGGTTTCTGCTCTAAAAGACATGTAAAGCATATTGCAAGAAAGGGCTTGTCTGGGAGTTGAGCCCGAGACCTCTAGCACCCTAAGAAAAATCATATCTCTAGATCAACGAGCCACAAGTTCTATTTTGGCAAATCTGCGATTAGTTAGAATTTGGGAAGTTTTTTCAATGAATGAAAAATAGCTTTGTGGACGGGAGGTTAATTTCATTCTAAAAGCATCATCGTCCTTAGTAGAAAGTATTTATTTAGTAGATAATTTGTTTGATACTAACAGTTTGAAAGCATCGAAAACGGTTTTTGCTCTAAAAGACACGTTATGCATATTGCGAGAAGGGGCTCGTCCGGGAGTTGAACCCGGGACCTCTCGCACCCTAAGCGAGAATCATACCACTAGACCAACGAGCCACAGGCTATGTTTTACTAAATCGATGATTAGTTCGAATATGAAAAGTTTTTCCAATGAAATAATAGAGATTGTCGTAGTGAGGTTCATTTCGTCATGAAAGCACCAACGGCCTTAGTAAAAACATTTATTTAGTAGATAATTCGTTTGATAGTAACGGTTTGAAAGCATCCAGAACGGTTTCTGCTCTAAAAGACATGTAAAGCATATTGCAAGAAAGGGAGTTGTCTGGGAGTTGAGCCCGAGACCTCTAGCACCCTAAGAAAAATCATATCCCTAGACCAACGAGCCACAAGTTCTATTTGGGCAAATCTGCGATTAGTTAGAATTTGGGAAGTTTTTTCAATGAATGAAAAATAGCTTCGAGGGCTCGTCCGGGAGTTGAACCCGGGACCTCTCGCACCCGAAGCGAGAATGATACCCTAGACCAACGAGCATAATAGCGAGCTGTGAAAAATTGACAGATGATAAATACTGATGTTCCTGAGTATTTTCGAAATTTACTCAAGGGGAACTTTTTAATATACAACATTTCATGAGAGTTAACGAAAATTAAATAAATGAAGGAAAACAGCGTCAACTTTAAATTAATTCTATTTATTCTTCGGAGATACCTATAAACTACGAAATATCAAGGAACTTACGCATAGTTTTACATTGGAGCAAAAGGTATTTTCATATGTCGATCCGCACAAGAGTCTGATTTGTCTAATCGTCACAAAGGTTAGCACTGGTGAACACTTTAGGACTATTTCAAATAGCCTCTTTACCTTTGCGCAGTGACAGTATCGTAATCAATGAGGAAAATCCAAAGTGCGATTATTGCTAGTTGAAAACTATTGCCAATACCCGGCCCTGACTATGCCATCGTGCGGTCTGTGGCAATTTCTGTAAGGTTGTAAGGAACTTATTATGTTTCTTAAGATGAGAGAGGGAGAGAGTATTTTGATGAATGCTCGCAGCAGAAGCGAGAATCAGAAGCGTACACCAACGAGCAATACCCAAAACGTCGCCGATTTGTTTTGACTTGAAGTTTTCAAAAATTTTTCTGGTGATTGAAGACGTTTTGATGCGTATCTGAATTTGGTGCCTCCGAAGCATCAATCGTTTGAACAAGAAAGTCTACTCTCTTAAAAAGACTCTTGTTGGATGTGCATGTATAATTGGATGTTTATAAAATCAACCCTTATCGGGTCAGGAATGTATTTCCAAATAAAGCGTGCAGTATTGGACTCGTCCGGGATCTGAACCCGGGACCTCTCGCACCCAAAGCGAGAATCATACCCCCAGACCAACGATTCACGAGAGGTATCGTGGCAAATCCGCAATTAGTTCGACCGCTTTGCGCAGTGGCAGTATCGTAACCAATAATGGAAATTCGAGGTGCGTTTTTTGCTAGTCAAAAAATATTACCAATACCCCGCTCTGATCAAGCTATCGCTCGGTCTGTGGCAATCTCTGCTGGGTTCTAAAAAACTTATTATTTTCTTTTATGATGCGAGAGAGAGAGAGAAAGAAAAGGTGTTTTAATTTATGCTCCCATTTTCATATTTGTCGGCGAATAATGATAAAAAACTTAAAAATGAATGAATGAAAAATAGCTTTGTGGTCGCAAGGGTTCGTTCTAAAAGCATCAACATCCTTAGTAGAAAATATTTAATCAGAAAATAATTCTTTTTATAGTAACGATTTGAAAGAATCGAAAATGGGATTTGCTTTAAAAGAGAGGTTATGCATATTGCAAGGGAGGGCTCGTCTGGGAGTCTAACCCGGGGCCTCTCGAACCCTAAGCGAGAATCATACCCCTAAACCAACGAGCATCAAGCTATGTAATGGTAAATCGATGATTAGTTCGAAAATGAAAAGTTTTTCCAATGAAGTAATAGAGATTGTCGTAGTGAGGTTGATTTCGTCATGAAAGCACCAACGGCCTTAGTAAAAACATTTATTTAGTAGATAATTCGTTTGATAGTAACGGTTTGAAAGCATCCAGAACGGTTTCTTATTTAAAAGACATGTTAAGCATATTGCGTGAAAGGGCTTGTCTGGGAGTTGAGTTCGAGACATCAAGCACCTTATGCAAAAATCACATTCTTAGGCCAACGAGCCACAAGTTCTATTTTGGCAAATTTGCGATTAGTTAGAATTTGGGAAGTTTTTTCAATGAATGAAAAATAGCTTCGAGGGCTCGTCCGGGAGTTGAACCCGGGACCTCCCGCACCCGAAACGAGAATGATACCCTAGACCAACGAGCATAGTAGCGAGCTGTGAAAAATTGACAGATGATAAATACTGATGTTCCTGAGTATTTTCGAAAGTTACTCAAGGTGAACTATTTAATATACAACATTTCATGAGAGTTAACGAAAATTAAATAAATGAAGGAAAACAGCGTCAACTTTAAATTAATTCTATTTATTCTTCGGAGATACCTATAAACTACGAAATATCAAGGAATTTACACATAGTTTTACATTGGAGAAAAAGGTATTTTCATATGTCGATCCGCACAAGAGTCTGATTTGCCTAATCGCCACAAAGGTTAGCGCTGGTGAAACCCTTTAGGACTATTTCAAACAGCCTCTTTACCTTTGCGCAGTGGCAGTATCGTAATCAATGAGTAAAATCCGAAGTGCGATTATTGCTAGTTGAAAACTATTGCCAATACCCCGCCCTGTCTATGCCATCATGCGGTCTGTGGCAATTTCTGAAAGTTTGTAAGTAACTTATTATGTTTATTAAGATGAGAGAGGGAGAGAGTATTTTTATGAGTGCTCGCAGCAGAAGCGAGAATCAGAAGCAAACACCAACGAGCAATACCCATGACGTCGCTGATTTGTTTTTACTTGAAGTTTTCAAAAAATCTTTCTGGCGATTGAAAACAATGTTTCGATGCCTATCTGAAATTGCTGCCTCCGAAGCATCAATCATTTGAACACGAAAGTATACCCTCTTTAACAGACTCTTGTTGGATGTGCATGTATAATTGGATGTTATAAAATCATTCCCTCTCGGGTCAGGAATGTATTTTCAAATGAAGCATGTCGTATTGAGCTCGTCCGGGATTTGAACCCTTGACCTCTCGCACCCAAAGCGAGAATCATAACCCTAGACCAACAAGCCACGAGAGCTATCGTGAGAAATCCGCAATTAGTTCGACCACTTTGCGCAGTGGCAGTATCGTAATCAATAAGGGAAATTCGAGGTTCGTTCTTTGCTAGTCAAAAAATATTACCAATGCCCCGCTCTGATTAAGCTATCGCTCGGCCTGTGACAATTTCTGCTGGGTTCTAAAGAACTCATTATTTTCTTTTATGATGCGAGAGAGAAAGAAAGAAAAGGTGTTTTAATTTATGCTTCCATTTTCATATTTGTCGGCGAATAATGATAAAAAGATTTAAAATGAATGAATGAAAAATAGCTTTGTGGTCACAAGGGTTCATTCCAAAAGCGTCAACATCCTTAGTAGAAAAAATTTAATCAGAAAATAATTCCTTTTATAGCAACGGTTTGAAAGAATCGATAATGGTTTTTGCTTTAAAAAACAGGGCTCGTCTGGGAATTTAACCCGGAACCTCTCGCACTCTAAGCGAGAATCATACCCCTAGACCAAGGAGCCAAGCAGCTGAATGCGAAATATTGACAGATGATAAATACTGATGTTCCTAAGTATTTTCGAAAGTTTCTCAAGGTAAACTAATTAATATACATCATTTTTGAAGAGTTAACAAAAAATAAATAAATGCAGGAAAACAGCGTCAACTTTGAAAGCACAGTAACAAAGTTGATAAAACTAACCTCATCATTTTGTTGAATTTGTGAAACAAAGGGCTCGTCTGGGATTTGAACCCGGGTCCACTAGCACCCTAAGCTTTAGCAAATCCATCATTAGTTAGAATTAGGAAAGTTTTTTCAACGAATTAAAAATAGCTTTGTGGTCGGGAGGTTAATTTCGTACGAAAAGCATCAACGTCCTTAGTAGAAAATATTTATTTAGAAGATAATTTGTTTGATACTAACAGTTTGAAAGCATCGAAAACGGTTTTTGCTCTAAAAGACAGGTTACGCATATTGCGAGAGAGGGCTCGTCCGGGAGTTGAAACCGGGACCTCTAGCACCCTAAGCGAGAATCATACCCCTAGACCAACGAGTCAGGCAGTTCACTGCTTAGAATTGACAGATTATAAACTCTGATGTTCCTAAGTATTTTCGAAAGTTACTCAAGGTAAACTATTTAATATACATCATTTCATGAGAGTTAACGAAAATTAAATCAATGGAGGAAAACAGCGTCAACTTTAAATTAATTCTATTTATTCTTCAAAGATGCCTATAAACTACGAAATATCAAGGAATTTACGCATAGATTTACATTGGAGCAAAAGGTATTTTCATATGTCGATCCGCACAGGAGTCTGATTTGTTTAATCGCCACAAAGGTTAGCACTGGTGAAACACTTTAGGACTATTTCAAATAGCCTCTTTACCTTTGTGTAGTGGCAGTATCGTGATCAATGAGGAAAATCCGAAGTGCGATTATTGCTAGTTGAAAACTATTACCAAAACCCGCCCTGACTATGCCATCGTGCGGTTTGTGGCAATTTCTGTTGGGTTGGAGGGAACTTCTTATGTTCATTAAGATGAGAGAGGGAGAGAGTATTTTGATGAATGCTCGCAGCAGAAGCGAGAATCATAAACATACACCAACGAGCAATACTCAAGACGTCGTGGATTTTATTTTGACTTGAAGTTTTGAAAATTTTATCTGGTGATTGAAAACAACGTTTCGATGCGTATCTGAAATTGTTGCCTCCGAAACATCAGTCATTTGAACCCGAAAGTCTTCTCTCTTAAATAGACTCTTGTTCGATGTGCATTTATAATTGGATGTTATAAAATAATTCCTTATCGGGTCAGGAATGTATTTCCAAATAAAGCGTGCTGTCTTGGGCTCGACCGGGATTTGAACCCGGGACCCCTCGCACCCATAGCGAGAATTCTACCCCTAGACCAAGGAGCGACGAGAGATATTGTGGCAAATCCGCAGATAGTTCGACCAATTTGCACAGTGGCAGCATCGTCACAAATAAGGGAAATTCGAGGTGCGTTTTTGCTAGTCAAAAAATATTACCAATACCCCGCTCAGATTAAGCTATCGCTCGGTCTGTGGCATTCTCTGCTGGGTTCTAAGGAACTCATTATTTTCTTTTATGATGCGAGAGAGAGAGAAAGAAAAGGTGTTTTAATTTAAGCTCCCATTTTCATATTTGTTGGCGAATAATGATAGAAACCTTAAAAAGGAATGAATTAAAAATAGCTTTGTGGTCGCAAGGGTTCGTTCTAAAAGCATCAACATACTTAGTAGAAAATATTTAATCAGAAAATAATTCGTTTTATAGTAACGGTTTGAAAGCATCGAAAATGGTTTTTGCTTTAAAAGACAGGTTATGCATATTGCGAAAGATGGCTCGTATGGGAGTGTAACCTCTCGAACCCTAAGCGAGAATCATACCCCTAAACGAACGAGCCACAATCTATGTTATGGTAAATCCATGATTAGTTCGAAAATGAAAAGTTTTTCCAATGAAGTAATAGAGATTGTCGTAGTGAGGTTGATTTCGTCATGAAAGCACCAACGGCCTTAGTAAAAACATTTATTTAGTAGATAATTCGTTTGATACTAACGGTTTGAAAGCATCCAGAACGGTTTTTTCTCTAAAAGACATGTTAAGCATATTGCGAGAAAGGGCTTGTCTGGGAGTTGATTCCGGGACCTCAAGCACCTTAAGTAAAAATCATATTCTTAGGCCAACGAGCCACAAGTTCTATTTTGGCAAATTTGCGATTAGTTAGAATTTGGAAAGTTTTTTCAATGAATGAAAAATAGCTTTGTGGTCGGGAGGTTAATTTCGTCCTAAAAGCATCAACGTCCTTAGTAGAAAGTATTTGTTTAGTGGATAATTTGTTTGATACTAACAGTTTGAAAGCATCGAAAACGGTTTTTCTCTAAAAGACAGGTTATGCATACTGCGAGAGAGGGCTCGTCCGGGTGTTGAACACGGGACCTCTCGCACCCGAAGCGAGAATCATACCCCTAGACCAACGAGACAAGGGCGGACTGCGAAAAATTGACAGATGATAAATACTGATGTTCCTAAGTTTTTTCGAAAGTTACTCAAGGTAAACTATTCAATATACAACATTTCATGAGAGTTAACGAAAATTAAATAAATGAAGGAAAACAGCGTCAACTTTAAATTAATTCTATTTATTCTTCGGAGATACCTATAAACTACGAAATATCAAGGAACTTACGCATAGTTTTACATGGGAGCAAAAGGTATTTTCATATGTCAATCCGCACAAGAGTCTGATTTGCCTAATCGCCACAAAGGTTAGCACTGGTGAAACACATTAGGACTATTTCAAATAGCCTCTTTACCCTTGCGCAGTAGCAGTATCGTAATCAATGAGGAAAATCCGAAGTACGATTATTGCTAGTTGAAAACTATTGCCAATATCCCGCCCTGACTATGCCATCGTGCGGTCTGTGGCAATTTCCGTAAAGTTGTAATTAACTTATTATGTTTATTAAGGTGAGAGAGGGAGAGAGTATTTTGATGAATGCTCGCAGCAGAAGCGAGAATCAGAAGCATACACCAACGAGCAATAACCAAGACGTCGCCGATTCGTTTTGACTTGAAGTTTTGAAAAAAATATTGCCAATACCCCGCCCTGTCTATGCCATCGTGCGCTATGTGGCAATTTCCGTAAAGTTGTAAGTAACTTATTATGTTTATTAAGGTGAGAGAGGGAGAGAGTATTTTGATGAATGCTCGCAGCAGAAACGAGAATCAGAAGCATACACCAACGAGCAATACCCATGACGTCGCCGATTTGTTTTGACTTGAAGTTTTGAAAAATTTTTCTGGTGAATGAAAACAACGTTTCGATGCGTATCTGAAATTGGTGCCTCCGAAGCATCAATGATTTGAACACGAAAGTCTACTCTCTTAAAAAAACTCTTGTTGGATGTGCATGTATAATTGGATGTTATAAAATCAATCCTTGTCGGGTCAGGAATGTATTTCCAAATGAAGCATGTTGTATTGGGTTCGTCCGGGATTTGAACCCGGGACCTATCGCACCCAAAGCGAGAATCATACCCCTAGACCAACGAACCAACCAGCTGACCGAGAAAAATTGACAGATGATAAATACTGATGTTCCTAAGTATTTTCGAACGTTACTCAAGGTAAAATATTCAATATACAACATTTCATGAGAGTTAAGGAAAATTAAATAAATGAAGGAAAACAGCGTCAACTTTAAATTAATTCTATTTACTCTTCGGAGATACCTATAAACTACGAAATATCAAGGTATTTACGCATAGTTTTACATTGGAGCAAAAGGTATTTTCATATGTCGATCCGCACGTGAGTCTGATTTGCCTAATCGTCACAAAGGTTAGCAGTGGTGAAACACTTTAGGACTATTTCAAATAGCCTCTTTACCTTTGCGCAGCAACAGTATCGTAATCAATGAGGAAAATCCGAAGAGCGATTATTGCTTGTTGAAAACTATTGCCAATATCCCGCCTTGACTATGCCATCGTGCGGTCTGTGGCAATTTCTCTAAGGTTGTAAGGAACTTATTATGTTTATTAAGATGAGAGAGGGAGAGAGTATTTTGATGAATGCTCGCAGCAGAAGCGAGAATCAGAAGCATACACCAACGAGCAATACCCAAGACGTCGCCGATTCGTTTTGACTTGAAGTTTTCAAAAAAATTTTTTGGTGATTGAAGACGTTTCGATGCGTAGCTGAAATTGGTGCCTCCGAAGCATCAAACGTTTGAACACGAAAGTCTACTCTCTTAAAAAAGACTCCTGTTGGATTTGCATGTACAATTGGATGTTATAAAATCAATCTTCATCGGGTCAGGAATGTATTTCCAAATAAGGCGTGCATCATCGGGCTCGTCCGGGATTCGAACCCGGGACCTCTCGCACCCAAAGCGAGAATCATACCCCTAGACCAACGAGCCACGATAGCCGCTGTGGCAAATCCGCAAATAGTTCGACCGCTTTGCGCAGTGGCAGTATCGTAACCAATAATGGAAATTCGAGGTGCGTTTTTTGCTAGTCAAAAAATATTACCAATACCCCGCTCTGATTAAGCTATCGCTCGGTCTGTGGCAATCTCTGCTGGGTTCTAAAAAACTCATTATTTTCTTTTATGATGCGAGAGAGAGAGAAAGAAAAGGTGTTTTAATTTATGCTCCCATTTTCATATTTGTCGGCGAATAATGAAAAAAAGCTTAAAAATGAATGAATGAAAAATAGCTTTGTGGTCGCAAGGGTTCGTTCTAAAAGCATCAACATCCTTAGTAGAAAATATTTAATCAGAAAATAATTCGTTTTATAGTAACGGTTTGAAAGAATCGAAAATGGGATTTGCTTTAAAAGACAGGTTATGCATATTGCGAGAGAGGGCTCGTCTGGGAGTTTAAACCGGGACCTCTCGAACCCTAAGCGAGAATCATACCCCTAAACCAACGAGCCACAAGCTATGTAATGGTAAATCCACGATTAGTTCGAAAATGAAAAGTTTTTCCAATGAAGTAATAGAGATTGTCGTAGTGAGGTTGATTTCGTCATGAAAGCACCAACGGCCTTAGTAAAAACATTTATTTAGTAGATAATTCGTTTGATAGTAACTGTTTGAAAGCATCCAGAACGGTTTCTTCTCAAAGAAACATGTTAAGCATATTGCGAGAAAGGGCTTGTCTGTGAGTTGAGTCGAGACCTCAAGCAACTTAAGCAAAAATCATATTCTTAGGCCAACGAGCCACAAGTTCTATTTTGGCAAATTTGCGATTAGTTAGAATTTGGAAAGTTTTTTTAATGAATGAAAAATAGCTTTGTGTTCGGGAGGTTAATTTGGTCCTAAAAGCATCAACGTCCTTAGTAGAAAGTATTTATTCAGTAGATAATTTGTTTGATACTAACAGTATAAAAGCATCGAAAACGGTTTTTGTTCTAAAAGACAGGTTATGCATATTGCGAGAAAGGGCTCGTCCGGGAGTTGAACCCGGGACCTCTCGCACCCTAAGTGAGAATCATACCCCTAGACCAACGAGCCCAAACCGCCGACGTGGTTAGTTCGAATTAAGAAAGTTTTTCCAATGAAGGATAAAAAGCATTGTTGCAGTGAGATTATTTTCGTCCTGAAAGCATCGACGTCATTAGTAAGAATACTTTTTAGTAGATTCTTCGTTTGATAGTAACGGTTTGAAAGCAACGAGAACAGTAAAAGATATGTTAAACATAACAGGGCTCGTCCGGGAGTTGAACCCGGGACCTCTCGCACCCGAAGCGAGAATAATACCCCTAGACCAACGAGCCAAAGGAGTACCGCGAAAAATTTACAGATGATAAATACTGATGTTCCTCAGTATTTTCGAAAGTTACTCAAGGTAAACTATTCAATATAAATCATTTCATGAGAGTTAACGAAAATTAAATAAATGGAGGAAAACAGCGTCAACTTTAAATTAATTCTATTTATTCTTCGGAGATACCTATAAACTACGAAAGAGTCTGATCTTAAATAGACTCTTGTTGGACGTGTATGTATAATTGGATGTTATAAAACAATTCCTTATCGGGTCAGAAATGTATTTCCAAATTAAGCATATTGTATTGGGCTCGTCCGGGATTTGAACCCGGGACCTCTCGCACCCAAAGCGAGAATCATACTCCTAGACCAACGAGCCAACCAGCAGACCGAGAAAAATTGACAGATGATAAATACTGATGTTCTTAAGTATTTTCGAACGTTACTCAAGGTAAATTATTCAATATACAACATTTCATGAGAGTTAACGAAAATTAAATAAATGAGGGAAAGCAGCGTCAACTTTAAATTAATTCTATTTAGTGCGATTATTGCTAGTTGAAAACTATTGCCAATATCCCGCCCTGACTATGCTATCGTGTGTTCTGTGGCAATTTCTCTAAGGTTGTAAGGAACCTTTTATGTTTATTAAGATGAGAGAGGGAGAGAGTATTTTGATGAATGCTCGCAGCAGAAGCGGGAATCAGAAGCATACACCAATGAGCAATACCCAAGACGTCGCCGATTTGTTTTGACTTGAAGTTTTCAAAAAATTTTTCTGGTGATTGAAGACGTTTGGATGCGTATCTGAAATTGGTGCCTCCGAAGCATCAATCGTTTGAACACGAAAGTCTACTCTCTTAAAAAGACTCCTGTTGGATGTGCATGTATAATTGGATGTTATAAAATCAATCCATATCGGGTCAGGAATGTATTTCCATATAAAGCGTGCAGTATTGGGCTCGTCCGGGATTTGAACCCGGAACCTCTCGCACCCAAAGCGAAAATCATACCCCTAGACCAACGAGCCACGAGGGCAAATCCGCAATTAGTTCGACCGCTTTGCGCAGTGGCAGTATCGTAACCAATAAGGGTAATTCGAGGTGCGTTTTTTGCTAGTCAAAAATATTACCAATACCCCGCTCTGATTAAGCTATCGCTCGGTCTGTGGAAATCTCTGCTGGGTTCCAAAAAACTCATTATTTTCTTTTATGAAGCGAGAGAGAGAAAAAGAAAAGGTGTTTTAATTTATGCTCCCATTTACATATTTGTCTTCGAATAAGGATAAAAATCTAAAAATGAATGAATTAAAAAAAGCTTTGTGGTCGCATGGGTTCGTTCCAAAAGCATCAACATACTTAGTAGAAAATATTTAATCAGAAAATAATTCGTTTTATAGTAACGGTTTGAACGCATCGAAAATGGTTTTTGCTTTAAAAGACAGGTTATGCATATTGCGAGAAAGGGCTCGTATGGGAGTTTAACCCGGGACCTCTCGAACCCTAAGCGAGAATCATACCCCTAAACCAACGAGCCACAAGCTATGTTATGGTAAATCCTTGATTAGTTCGAAAATGAAAAGTTTTTCCAATGAAGTAATAGAGATTGTCGTAGTGAGGTTGATTTCGTCATGAAAGCACCAACGGCCTTAGTAAAAAGATTTTTTTAGTAGATAATTCGTTTGATAGCAACGGTTTGAAAGCATTCAGAACGGTTTCTGCTCTAAAAGACATGTTAAGCATATTGCGAGAAAGGGCTGGTCTGGGAGTGGAGTCCGAGACCTCAAGCACCTTTGTGGTCGGGAGGTTAATTTCGTCCTAAAAGCATCAACGTCCTTAGTAGAAAATATTTATTTAGTAGATAATTTGTTTGATACTAACAGTTTGAAAGCATCGAAAACGGTTTTTGCTTTAAAAGACAGGTTATGCATATTGCGAGAGAGGGCTCGTCCGTGAGTTGAATCCGGGACCTCTCGCACCATAAGCGAGAATCATACCCCTAGACCAACGAGCCGCAAGCGCCGACGCGATTAGTTCGATTTTAGAATGTTTTTCCAATGAAAGATAAAAAGCATTGTCGCAGTGAGAATATTTTCGTCCTGAAAGCATCGACGTCATTGGTAAAAATATTTATTTAGTAGATAATTCGTTTGATAGTAACGGTTTGAGAGCATAGAGAACAGTAAAAGACATGTTAAGCATATTGCCAGACAGGGCTCGTCCGGGAGTTGAACCCGGGACCTCTCGCACCCAAAGCGAGAATCATACCCCTAGACCAACGAGCCAACCAGCTGACCGAGAAAAATTGACAGATGAAAAATACTGATGTTCCTAAGTATTTTCGAAAGTTACTCAAGGTAAAATATTCAATATACAACATTTCATGAGAGTTAACGAAAATTAAATAAATGAAGGAAAACAGCGTCAATTTTAAATTAATTCTATTTATTCTTCGGAGATACCTATAAACTACGAAATATCAAGGAATTTATGCATAGTTTTACATTGGAGCAAAAGGTATTTTCATATGTCGATCGGCACGAGAGTCTGATTTGTCTAATCGCCACAAACGTTAGCACTGGTGAAACACTTTAGGACTATTTCAAATAGCCTCTTTACCTTTGCGCAGCGGCAGTAACGTAATCAATGAGGAAAATCCGAAGTGCGATTATTGCTAGTTGAAAACTATTGCCAATATCCCGCCCTGACTATGCCATCGTGCGGTCTGTGGCAATTTCTCTAAGGTTGTAGGGAACTTAAAATTTTTATTAAGATGAGAGAGGGAGAGAGTATTTTGATGAATGCTCGCAGCAGAAGCGAGAATCAGAAGCATACACCAACGAGTAATACCCAAGACGTCGCCGATTTGTTTTGACTTGAAGTTTTGAAAAATTTTTCTGGTAATTGAAGACGTTTCGATGCGTATCTGAAATTGGTGCCTCCGAAGCATCAATCGTTTGAAAACGAAAGTCTACTCTCTTAAAAAGACTCCTGTTGGATGTGCATGTATAATGGGATGTTATACAATCAATCCGTGCATTTTTGGGCTCGTCCGGGATTTGAACCCGGGACCCAAAGCGAGAATCATGCCCCTAGACCAACGAGCCACGAGAGCTGTTGTGGCAAATCCGCAATTAGTTCGACCGCTTTGCGCAGTGGCAGTATCGTAACCAATAATGGAAATTCGAGGTGCGTTTTTTGCTAGTCAAAAAATATTACCAATACCCAGCTCTGATTAAGCTATCGCTCGGTCTGTGGCAATATCTGCTGGGTTCTAAAAAACTCATTATTTTCTTTTATGATGCGAGAGAGAGAGAAAGAAAAGGTGTTTTAATTTATGCTCCCATTTTCATATTTGTCGGCGAATAATGATAAAAAGCTAAAAATGAATGAATGAAAAATAGCTTTGTGGTCGCAAGGGTTCGTTCCAAAAGCATCAACATACTTAGTAGAAAATATTTAATCAGAAAATAATTCGTTTTGTAGTAACGGTTTGAAAGCATCCAGAACGGTTTCTTCTCTAAAAGACATGTTAAGCATATTGCGGGAAAGGGCTTGTCTGGTAGTTGAGTCCGAGACCTCAAGCACCTTAAGCAAAAATCATATTGTTAGGCCAACGAGCCACAAGTTCTATTTTGGCAAATTGCGATTAGTTAGAATTTGGAAAGTTTTTTCAATGAATGAAAAATAGCTTTGTGGTCGGGAGGTTAATTTCGTCCTAAAAGCATCAACGTCCTTAGTAGAAAGTATTTATTTAGTAGATAATTTTTTGATACTAACAGTTTGAAAGCATCGAAAACGGTTTTTGCTCTAAAAGACACGTTATGCATATTGCGAGAGAGGGCTCGTCCGGGAGTTGAACCCGGGACCTCTCGCACCCTTAGCGAGAAACATACCCCTAGACCAAAGAGCCGCAAGCACCGAAGTGATTAGTTCAAATTAAGAAAGTTTTTCCAATGAAAGATGAAAAGCATTGTTGCAGTGAGATTATTTTCGTCCTGAAAGCATCGTCGTCATTAGTAAAAATACTTTTTAGTATATAATTCGTTTGATAGTAACGGTTTGAAAGCAACGGGAGCAGTAAAAGACATGCATATTGCCAGACAGGGCTCGTCCGGGAGTTGAACCCGGGACGTCTTGCACCCGAAGCGAGAATCATACCCCTAGACCAACGAGCCAAGGGAGTACTGCGAAAAGATTACAGACGATAATTACTGATTTTCCTAAGTATTTTCGAATGTTACTCAAGGTAAACTATTCAATATACATCATTTCATGAGAGTTAACGAAAATTAAATAAATGGAGGAAAACAGCGTCAACTTTAAATTAATTCTATTTATTCTTCGGAGATACCTATAAACTACGAAATATCAAGGAACTTACGCATAGTTTTACATTGGAGCAAAAGATATTTTCATATGTCGATCCGCACAAGAGTCTGATTTGCCTAATCGCCACAAAGGTTAGCACTGGTGAAACTCATTAGGACTATTTCAAATAGCCTCTTTACCCTTGCGCAGTAGCAGTATCGTAATCAATGAGGAAAATCCGAAGTGCGATTATTGCTAGTTGAAAACTATTGCCAATATCCCGCCCTGACTATGCCATCGTGCGGTCTGTGGCAATTTCTGTAAGGTTCTAAGTAACTTATTATGTTTATTAAGATGAGAGAGGGAGAGAGTATTTTGATGAATGCTCGCAGCAGAAGCGAGAATCATAAGCATACACCAACGAGCATTACCCAAGACGTCACCGATTCGTTTTGACTTGAAGTTTTGAAAACAACGTTTCGATGCGTATCTGAAATTGGTGCCTCCGAAGCATCAATGATTTGAACACGAAAGTCTACTCTCTTAAATAGACTCTTGTTGGATGTGCATGTATAATTGGATGTTATAAAACAATTCCTTATCGGGTCAGGAATGTATTTCCAAACAAAGCATGTTGTATTGGGCTCGTCCGGGATTTGAACCCGGGACCTCTCGCACCCAAAGCGAGAATCATACCCCTAGACCAACGAGCCAACCAGCTGACCGAGAAAAATTGACAGATGATAAATACTGAAGTTCCTAAGTATTTTCGAACGTTACTCAAGGTAAAATATTCAATATACATTATTTCATGAGAGTTAACGAAAATTAAATAAATGAAGGAAAACAGCGTCAACTTTAAATTAATTCTATTTATTCTTCGGAGATACCTATAAACTACGAAATATCAAGGAATTTACGCATAGTTTTACATTGGAGCAAAAGGTATTTTCATATGTCGATCCGCACGTGAGTCTGATTTGCCTAATCGTCACAAAGGTTAGCACTGGTGAAACACTTTAGGACTATTTCAAATAGCCTCTTTACCTTTGCGCAGCGTCAGTATCGTAATCAATGAGGAAAATCCTAAGTGCGATTATTGCTAGTTGAAAACTATTGCCAATATCCCGCCCTGACTATGCCAACGTGCGGTCTGTGGCAATTTCTGTAAGGTTGTAAGGAACTTATTATGTTTATTAAGATGAGAGAGGGAGAGAGTATTTTGATGAATGCTCGCGGCAGAAGCGAGAATCATAAGCTTACACCAACGAGCAATACCCAGGACGTCGCCGATTTGTTTTGACTTGAAGTTTTCAAAAAAATTTTCCGGTGATTGAAAACAACGTTTCGATGCCTATCTGAAATTGGTGCTCCGAAGCATCAATCGTTTGAACACGAAAGTCTACCCTCTTAAACAGACTCTTGTTGGTTTTGCATATATAATTGGATGTTATAAAATCAATCGTAATCGGGTCAGGAATGTATTTCCAAATAAAGCGTGCAGTATTGGGCTCGTCCGGGATTTGAACCCGGGACCTCTCGCAAACTAAGCGAGTATCATACCCCTAGGCCAACGAGCCGCAAGCCCCGGCGGGATTAGTTCGAATTTATACAGTTTTTCCAATGAAAGATAAAAAGCATTGTCGCAGTGAGATTATTTTCGTCCTGAAAGCATCGTCGTCATTATTAAAAAGACTTATTTGGTAGATAATTCATTTGATAGTAACGGTTTGAAAGCATCGAAAACAACAAAAGACGCGTTAAGAATATTGCCAGAAAGGGCTCGTCCGGGAGTTGAACCCATGACCTCTCGCACCCAAAGCGAGAATAATACCCCTAGACCAACGAGCAAAGAAGCGGGCTGTGAAAAATTGACAGATGATAAATACTGATGTTCCTGAGTATTTTCGAAAGTTACTCAAGGAAAAACTATTTAATATGCAACATTTCATGAGAGTTAACGAAAATTAAATAAATGAAGGAAAATAGCGTCAACTTTAAATTAATTCTATTTATTCTTCGGCGATACCTATAAAATGCGAAATAACAAGGGATTTACGCATAGTTTTACATTGGAGCAAAAGGTATTTTCATATGTCGATCCGCACAAGAGTCTGATTTACCTAATCGCCACAAAAGTTAGAACTGGTGAAACACTTTAGGACTATTTCAAATAGCCTCCTCACCTTTGCGTAGTGGCAGTATCGTAATCAATGAGGAAAATCCGAAATGCGATAATTGCTAGTTGAAAACTATTGCCAATACTCCGCCCTGATTATGCCATCGTACGGTCTGTGGCAATTTCTGTAAGGTTGTAAGGAACTTATTATGCTTATTAAGATGAGAGTATGAGAAAGTTTTCAAAAATGTTTCCGGTGATTGAAAACAACGTTTCGATGCCTATCTGAAATTGGTGCCTCCGAAGCATCAATCGTTTGAACACGAAAGTCTACTCTCTTAAAAAGACTCTTGTTGGATGTGCATGCATAATTGGAAGTTATAAAATCAATCCTTATCGGGTCAGGAATGTATTTCCAAATAAAGCGTGCAGTATTGGGCTCGTCCGGGATTTGAACCCGGGACCTCTCGCACCCTAAGCGAGAATCATACCTCTAGACCAACGAGCCGCAAGTGCTAACGGGATGATCCTACACCAACGAGCAATACCCAAGACGTCGCCGATTTGTTTTGACTGGAAGTTTTCAAAAAAATTTTCCGGTGATTGAAAACAACGTTTCGATGCCTATCTGAAATTGGTGCCTCCGAAGCATCAATCGTTTGAACACGAAAGTCTACTCTCTTAAAAGACTCTTGTTGGATGTGCTTGTATAATTGGATGTTATAAAATCAATCCTTATCGGGTCAGCAATGTATTTCCAAATAAAGCGTGCAGTATTGGGCTCGTCCGGGATTTGAACCCGGGACCTCTCGCTCCCTAAGCGAGAATCATACCCCTAGACCAACGAGCCGCAAGCGCCGACGGGATTAGTTTGAATTTATTAGGTTTTTCCAATGAAAGATAATAAGCATTGTCGCAGTGAGATTATTTTCGTCCTGAAAGCATCGACGTCATTAGTAAAAAAACTTATTTGGTAGATAATTCGTTTGATAGTAACGGTTTGAAAGCATCGAAAACAATAAAAGACACGTTAAGAATATTGCCAGACAGGTCTCGTCCGGGAGTTGAACCCGGGACACCTCGCACCCGAAGCGAGAATAATACCCCTAGACCAACGAGCAAAGTAGCGAGCTGTGAAAAATTGACAGATGATAAATTTCTGATGTTCCTGAGTATTTTCGAAAGTTACTCAAGGTAAACTATTTAATATACAACATTTCATGAGAGTTAACGAAAATTAAATAAATGAAGGAAAACAGCGTCAACTTTAAATTAATTCTATTTATTCTTCGGAGATACCTATAAAATGCGAAATAACAAGTAATTTACGCATAGTTTTACATTGGAGCAAAAGGTATTTTCATATGTCGATCCGCACGAGAGTCTGATTTGCCTAATCGCCACAAAGGTTAGCACTGGTGAAACACTCTAAGACTATTTCAAATAGCCTCTTTACCTTCGCGCAGCAGCCGTATCGCAATCAATGAAGAAAATCCGAAGTGCGATTATTGCTAGATGAAAACTATTGCCAATACCCCGCCCTGACTATGCCATCGTGCAGTCTTTGGCAATTTCTGTAAGGTTGTAAGTAACTTATTATGTTTATTAAGTTGGGAGAGGGAGAGAGTATTCTGATGAATGCTCGCAGCAGAAACGAGAATCATAAGCAAACACCAACGAGTAATACCCATGACGTCGCCGATTTGTTTTTGACTTGAAGTTTTGAAAAATTTATCTGGTTATTGAAAACAACGTTTCGATGCGTATCTGAAATTGGTGCCTCCGAAGCATCAACGATTTGAACACGAAAGTCTACTATCTTAAAAGACTCTTGTTGGATGTGCATGTATAATTGGATGTTATAAAATCAATCCTTATCGGGTCAGAAATGCATTTCCAAATAAAGCGTGTTGTATTGGGCTCGTCCCTGATTTGAACCCGGGACCTCTCGCACCCAAAGCGAGAATCATAACCCTAGACCAACGAGCCACGAGAGCTATTGTGGCAAATCCGCAATTAGTTCGACCGCTTTGCGCAGTGGCAGTATCGTAACCAATAAGGGAAATTCGAGGTGCGTTTTCTGCTAGTCAAAAAATATTACCAAAACCCCGCTCTGATTAAGCTATCGCTCGGTCTGTGGCAATATCTGCTGGGTTCTAAAGAACTCATTATTTTCTTTTATGATGCGAGAGAGAGAGAAAGAAAAGGTGTTCTAATTTATGCTCCCATTTTCATATTTGTCGGCAAATAATGATAAAAAGCTTAAAAATGAATGAATGAAAAATAGCTTTGTGGTCGCAAGGGTTCGTTCCAAAAGCATCAACATCCTTAGTAGAAAACATTTAATCAGAAAATAATTCGTTTTGTAGTAACGGTTTGAAAACATCGAAAATGGTTTTTGCTTTAAAAGATAGGTTATGCATATTGCGAGAAAGGTCTCGTACGGGAGTTGAACCCGGGACCTCTCGCACCCTAAGCGAGAATCATACCCCTAGACCAACGAGTCGCAAGCGCCGACGTGATTAGTTCGAATTTAGGAAGGTTTTCCCATGAAAGATAAAAAGCATTGTTGCAGTGAGATTATTTTCGTCCTGAAAGCATCGACGTCATTAGTAAAAATACTTTTTAGTAGATATTTCGTTTGATAGTAACGGTTTGAAAGCAACGAGAACAGTAAAAGACATGTTAAACATATTGCCAGGCAGGGCTCGTCCGGGAGTTGAACCCGGGACCTTTCGCATCCAAAGCGAGAATCATACCTATTTATTCTTCGGAGATACCTATAAACTACGAAATATCAAGGAACTTACGCATAGTTTTACATTGCAGCAATAGGTATTTTCATATGTCGATCCGCACAAGAGTCTGATTTGCCTAATCGCCACAAAGGTTAGCACTGTTGAAACACATTAGGACTATTTCAAATAGCCTCTTTACCCTTGCCCAGTAGCAGTATCGTAATCAATGGGGAAAATCCGAAGTACGATTATTGCTAGTTGAAAACTATTGCCAATATCACGCCCTGACTATGCCATCGTGCGGTCTGTGGCAATTTCAGTAAGGTTGTAAGTAACTTATTATGTTTATTAAGATGAGAGAGGGAGAGAGTATTTTGATGAATGCTCGCAGCAGAAGCGAGAATCATAAGCATACACCAACGAGCAATACCCAAGACGTCGTCGATTTGTTTTGACTTGAAGTTTTGAAAAATTTTTCTGGTGAATGAAAACAACGTTTCGATGCGTATCTGAAATTGGTGCCTCCGAAGCATCAATGATTTGAACACGAAAGTCTACTCTCTTAAATAGACTCTTGTTGGATGTGCATGTATAATTGGATGTTATAAAACAATTCCTTATCGGGTCAGGAATGTATTTCCAAATGAAGCGTGTTGTATTGGGCTCGTCCGGGATTTGAACCCGGGACCACTCGCACCCAAAGCGAGAATCATATCCCTAGACCAACGAGCCAACCAGCTGACCGAGAAAAATTGACAGATGATAAATACTGATGTTCCTAAGTATTTTCGAACGTTACTCAAGGTAAAATATTCAATATACAACATTCCATGAGAATTAACGAAAATTAAATAAATGAAGGAAAACAGCGTCAACTTTAAATTAATTCTATTTATTCTTCGGAGATACCTATAAACTACGAAATATCAAGGAGTTTACGCATAGTTTTACATTGGAGCAAAAGGTATTTTCATATGTCGATCCGCACAAGAGTCTGATTTGCCTAATCGTCACAAAGGTTAGCACTGGTGAAACACTTTAGGACTAATTCAAATAGCCTCTTTACCTTTGCACAGCGACAGTATCGTAATCAATGAGGAAAATCCGAAGTGCGATTATTGCTAGTTGAAAACTATTGCCAATATCTCGCCCTGACTATGCCATCGTGCGGTCTGTGGCAATTTCTCTAAGGTTGTAAGGAACTTATTATGTTTATTAAGATGAGAAAGGGAGAGAGTATTTTGATGAATGCTCGCAGCAGAAGCGAGAATCAGAAGCATACACCAACGAGCATTACCCAAGACGTCGCCGATTTGTTTTGACTTGAAGTTTTCAAAAAATTGTTCTGGTGATTGAAGACGTTTCGATGCGTATCTGAAATTGGTGCCTACGAAGCATCAATCGTTTGAACACGAAAGTCTACTCTCTTAAAAAGACTCCTGTTGGATTTGCATGAATAATTGGATGTTATAAAATCAATCCTTATCGGGTCAGGAATGTATTTCCAAATAGGGCGTGCAGTATGGGGCTCGTCCGGGATTTGAACCCGGGACCTCTCGCACCCAAAGCGAGAATCATACCCCTATACCAACGAGCCGCGAGAGCCGTTGTGGCGAATCCGCAATTAGTTCGACCGCTTTGCGCAGTGGCAGTATCGTAACCAATATTGGAAATTCGAGGTGCGTTTTTTGCTAGTCAAAAAATATTACCAATACCCCGCTCTGATTAAGCTATCGCTCGGTCTGTGGCAATCTCTGCTGGGTTCTAAAATACTCATTATTTTCTTTTATGATGCGAGAGAGAAAGAAAAGGTGTTTTAATTTATGCTCCCATTTTCATATTTGTCGGCGAATAATGATAAAAAGCTAAAAATTAATGAAGGAAAAATAGCTTTGTGGTCGCAAGGGTTCGTTCCAAGAGCATCAACATACTTAGTAGAAAATATTTAATCAGAAAATAATTCGTTTTATAGTAACGGTTTGAAAGCAACGAGAACAGTAAAAGACATGTTAAACATATTGCCAGACAGGGCTCGTCCGGGAGTTGAACCCGGGACCTCTCGCACCCGAAGCGAGAATCATACCCCTAGACCAACGAGCCAAAGGAGTACTGTGAAAAATTTACAGATGATAAATACTGATTTTCCCAAGTATTTTCGAAAGTTACTCAAGGTAAACTATTCAATATACATCATTTCATGAGAGTTAACGAAAATTAAATAAATGGAGGAAAACAGCGTCAACTTTAAATTAATTCTATTTATACTTCGGAGATACCTATAAACTACGAAATATCAAGAAATTTACGCATAGTTTTACATTGGAGCAAAAGGTATTTTCATATGTCGATCCGCACAAGAGTCCGATTTGTCTAATCGCCACAAAGGTTAGCACTGGTGAAACACTTTAGGACTATTTCAAATAGCCTCTTTACCTTTGCGCAGTGACAGTATCGTAATCAATGAGGAAAATCCAAATTGCGATTATTGCTAGTTGAAAACTATTGCCAATACCCCGCCCTGACTATGCCATCGTACGGTCTGTGGCAATTTCTGTAAGGTTGTAAGGAACTTATTATGTTCATTAAGATGAGAGAGGGAGAGAGTATTTTGATGAATGCTCGCAGCGGAAGCGAGAATCAGAAGCATACACCAACGAGTAATACCCAAGACGTCGCCGATTTGTTTTGACTTGAAGTTTTGAAAAATTTTTCTGGTGATTGAAAACAACGTTTCGATGCGTATCAGAAATTGGTGCCTCCGAAGCATCAATCATTTGAACACGAAAGTCCACTATCTTAAGAAGACTCTTGTTGGATGTGCATGTATAATTGGATGTTATAAAATCAATCCTTATCGGGTCAGGAATGTATTTCCAAATAAGGCGTGCAGTATGGGGCTCGTCCGGGATTTGAACCCGGGACCTCTCGCACCCAAAGCGAGAATCATACCCCTAGACCAACGAGCCGCGAGAGCCGTTGTGGCGAATCCGCAATTAGTTCGACCGCTTTGCGCAGTGGCAGTATCGTAACCAATATTGGAAATTCGAGGTGCGTTTTTTGCTAGTCGAAAAATATCACCAATACCCCGCTCTGATTAAGCTATCGCTCGGTCTGTGGCAATCTCTGCTGGGTTCTAAAATACTCATTATTTTCTTTTATGATGCGAGAGAGAGAGAAAGAAAAGGTGTTTTAATTTATGCTCCCATTTTCATATTTGTCGGCGAATAATGATAAAAAGCTAAAAATTAATGAAGGAAAAATAGCTTTGTGGTCGCAAGGGTTCGTTCCAAGAGCATCAACATACTTAGTAGAAAATATTTAATCAGAAAATAATTCGTTTTATAGTAACGGTTTGAAAGCAACGAGAACAGTAAAAGACATGTTAAACATATTGCCAGACAGGGCTCGTCCGGGAGTTGAACCCGGGACCTCTCGCACCCGAAGCGAGAATCATACCCCTAGACCAACGAGCCAAAGGAGTACTGTGAAAAATTTACAGATGATAAATACTGATTTTCCTAAGTATTTTCGAAAGTTACTCAAGGTAAACTATTCAATATACATCATTTCATGAGAGTTAACGAAAATTAAATAAATGGAGGAAAACAGCGTCAACTTTAAATTAATTCTATTTATACTTCTGAGATACCTATAAACTACGAAATATCAAGGAATTTACGCATAGTTTTACATTGGAGCAAAAGGTATTTTCATATGTCGATCCGCACGAGAGTCTGATTTGCCTAATCGTCACAAAGGTTAGCACTGGTGAAACACTTTAAGACTATTTCAAATAGCCTCTTTACCTTTGCGCAGCGACAGTATCGTAATCAATGAGGAAAATCCGAAGTGCGATTATTGCTAGTTGAAAACTATTACCAAAACCCGCCCTGAATATGCCATCGTGCGGTCTGTGCCAATTTCTCTAAGGTTGTAAGGAACTTATTATGTTTATTAAGATGAGGGAGGGAGAGAGTATTTTGATGAATGCTCTCAGCAGAAGCGAGAATCAGAAGCAGACACCAACGAGCAATACCCATGACGTCGCCGATTTATTTTGACTTGAAGTTTTCAAAAAATCTTTCTGGCGATTGAAAACAATGTTTCGATGCGTATCTGAAATTAGTGCCTCTGAAGCATCAATGATTTGAACACGAAAGTCTACTCTCTTAAACAGACTCTTGTTGGATGTGCTATAATGGATGTTATAAAATCATTCCTTATCGGGTCAGGAATGTATTTTTAAATGAAGCATGTCGTTTCGGGCTCGTCCGAGATTTGAACCCGGGACCTCTCGCACCCGAAGCGAGAATCATACCCCTAGACCAACGAGCCACGTGGCCTACTGTGAAAAATCCTCAATTAGTTCGACCACTTTGCGCAGTGGCAGTATCGTAACCAATAAGGGAAATTCGAGGTGCGTTTTTTGCTAGTCAAAAAATATTACCAATACCCCGCTCCTATTAAGCTATCGCTCGGTCTGTGGCAATCTCTGCTGGGTTCTAAAGAACTCATTATTTTATTTAATGATGCGAGAGAGAAGGAAAGAAAAAGTGTTTTAATTTATGCTTCCATTTTCATATTTGTCGGCGAATAATGATAAAAAGATTTAAAATGAATGAATGAAAAATAGCTTTGTGGTCGCAAGGGTTCATTCCAGAAGCGTCAACAACCTTAGTAGAAAAAATTTAATCAGAAAATAATTCGTTTTATAGCAACGGTTTGAAAGAATCGAAAATGGTTTTTGCTTTAAAAAAAAGGTTATGCTTATTGCGAGAGAGGGCTCGTCTAGGAGTTTAACCCGGGACTTAGAACTTGGAAATCCATCATTAGTTAAAATTTGGAAAGTTTTTTCAACGAATTAAAAATACCTTTGTGGTCGGGAGGTTAATTTCGTACTAAAAGCATCAACGTCCGTAGTAGAAAATATTTATTTACAAAATAATTTGTTTGATACTAACAGTTTGAAAGCATCGAAAATGGTTTTTGCTCTAAAAGACAGGTTATGCATATTGCTAGAGAGGGCTCGTCCGGGAGTTGAAACAGGGACCTCAAGCACCCTAAGCGAGAATCATACCCCTAGACCAACAAGCCGCAAGCGCTGGTTTGGCAAATCCGTGATTAGATCGAATTTGAAAAGTTTTTCAAATGAAAAATAAAAAGCATTGTCGCAGAGAGATTATTTTCGGCCTGAAAGGATCGACGTCATAGTAAAAGATATTTATTTAGTAGGTTATTCGTTTGACAGTAACGGTTTGAAAGCATCGAGAACGGTTTATGCTCTAACAGTAAAAGACATGTTAAGCATATTGCTGCCAGACAGGACTCGTTCGGAAGCTGAACCCGGGACCTATTGCACCCGAAGCGAGAATCATACCCATAGACCAACGAGCCAAGCTGTTCACTGCTTAGAATTGACAGATTATAAACTTTGATGTTCCTAAGTATTTTCGAAAGTTACTCAAGGTGAACTATTTAATATACAACATTTCATGAGAGTTAACGAAAATTAAATAAATGAAGGAAAACAGCGTCAACTTTAAATTAATTCTATTTATTCTTCAGAGATACCTATAAACTACGAAATGTAAAGGAATTTACGCATAGTTTTACATTGGAGCAAAAGGTATTTTCATAGGTCGATCCGCACGAGAGTCTGATTTGCCTAATCGCCACAAAGGTTAGCACTGGTGAAACACTTTAGGACTATTTCAAATAGCCTCTTTACCTTTGCGTAGTGGCAGTATCGTGATCAATGAGTAAAATCCGAAGTGCGCTTATTGCTAGTTGAAAACTATTACCAAAATCCGCCCTGAATATGCCATCGTGCAGTCTGTGGCAATTTCTTTTGGGTTGGAAGGAACTTATTATGTTTATTAAGATGAGAGAGGGAGACAGTATTTTGATGAATGCTCGCAGCAGAAGCGAAAATCATAAACATACACCAACGAGCAATACTCAAGACGTCGCCGATTTTATTTTGACTTGAAGTTTTGAAAATTTTTTCTGGTGATTGAAAACAACGTTTCGATGCGTATCGGAAATTGGTGCCTCCGAAACATCAAACATTTGAACACGAAAGTCTACTTTCTTTAACAGACTCTTGTTCGATGCGCATGTATTTATTGGATGTTATAAAATAATTCCTTATCGGGTCAGGAATGTATTTCTAAATAAAGCGCCCTGTCTTTTGCTGGACCGGGAATTGAACCCGGGACCTCTCGCACCCGAAGCGAGAATGATACCCCTAGACCAACGAGCCACGGGAGCTATCCTGGCAAATCCGCAAAAAGTTCGACCACTTTGCGCAGAGGCAGCATCGTCACAAATAAGGAAACTTCGAGGTGCGTTTTTGCTAGTCAAAAAATATTACCAATACCCCGCTCTGATTAAGCTATCGCTCGGTCTGTGGCAATCTCTGCTGGGTTCTAAGGAACTCATTATTTTCTTTTATGATGCGAGAGAGAGACAAAGAAAAGGTGTTTTAATTTATGCTCCCATTTTCATATTTGTCGGCAAATAATGATAGAAAGCTTAAAAATGAATGAATGAAAAATAGCTTTGTGGTCGCAAGGGTTCGTTCCAAAAGCATCAACATCCTTCGTAGAAAATATTTAATCAGAAAATAATTCGTTTTATAGTAACGGTGTGAAAGCATCGAAAATGTTTTTTTTTCTTTAAAAGACAGCTTATGCGTATTGCGAGAGAGGGCTCGTCTTGGAGTTGAACCCGGGACTTCTCGCACCCTAAGCGAGAATCATACCCCTAGAGCAAAAAGCTATTTTCTGGTAAATCCGTGATTAGTTCGAATATGATAAGTTTTTGCAATGAAGTAATAGAGATTGTCGTACTGAGGTTGATTTCGTCATGAAAGCACCATCGGTCTTAGTAAAAAACATTTATTTAGTAGATAATTCGTTTGATAGTAACGGTTTGAAAGCATTCAGAACGGTTTCTGCTCTAAAAGACATGTTAAGCATATTGCGAGAAAGGGCTGGTCTGGGAGTGGAGTCCGAGACCTCAAGCACCTTAAGCAAAAATCATATTCCTAGGCCAACGAGCCACAAGTTCTATTTTGGTAAATCTGCGATTAGTTTGAATTTGGAAAGTTTTTTCAATGAATGAAAAATATCTTTTTGGTGGGGAGGTTAATTTCGTCCTAAAAGCAGCAACGTCCTTAGTAGAAAATATTTATTTAGTACATAATTTGTTTGATACTAACAGTTTGAAAACATCGAAAACGGTTTTTGCTTTAAAAGACAGGTTATGCATATTGCGAGAGAGGGCTCGTCCGTGAGTTGAATCCGGGACCTCTCGCACCATAAGCGAGAATCATACCCCTAGACCAACGAGCGGCAAGCGCCGACTCGATTAGTTCGAATTTAGAAAGTTTTTCCAATGAAAGATAAAAAGCATTGTCGCAGTGAGAATATTTTCGTCCTGAAAGCATCGACGTCATTTATGAAAATATTTATTTAGTAGATAATTTGTTTGATAGTAACGGTTTGAAAGCATCGAGAACAGTAAAAGGCATGTTAAACATATCGCCAGACAGGGCTCGTCCGGGAGTTGGACCCGGGACCTCTCGCACCCGAAGCGAGAATCATACCCCTAGACAAACGAGCCAAAGGAGTTCTGTGAAAAATTTACAGATGATAAATACTGATGTTTCTAAGTATTTTCGAAAGTTACTTAAGGTAAACTAATTAATATACATCATTTCATGAGAGTTAACGAAAATTAAATGAATGAAGGTAAACAGCGTCAACTTTAAATTAATTCTATTTATTCTTCGGAGATACCTATAAACTACGAAATATCAAGGAATTTACGCATAGTTTTACATTGGAGCAAAAGGTATTTTAATATGTCGATCCGCACAAGAGTCTGATTTGCCTAATCGCCACAAAGGTTAGCACTGGTGAAACACTTAAGGACTATTTCAAAAAGCCTCTTTACCTTTGCGCAGTGGCAGTATCGTAATCAATGAGGAAAATCCGAAGTACGATTTTTGCTAGTTGAAAACTATTGCCAATACCCCCCCCTGACTATGCCATCGTGCAGTCTGTGGCAATTTCTGTAAGGTTGTAAGGAACTTATTATGTTTATTAAGATGAGAAAGGGAGAGAGTATTTTAATGAATGCTCGCAGCAGAAGCGAGAATCAGAAGCATACACCAACGAGCAATAACCAAGCCGTCGTCGATTTGTTTTGACTTGAAGTTTTCAAAAAAATTTCTGGTGATTGAAAACAACGTTTCGATGCGTATATGAAATTGGTGCCTCCGAAGCATCAATCATTTGAACACGAAAGTCTACTCTCTTACAAAGACTCTTGTTGGATGTGCATGCATAATTGGATGTTATAAAATCAGTCCTTATCGGGTCAGTAATGTATTTCCAAATAAAGCGTGTTGTGTTGGGCTCGTCCGGGATTTGAACCCGGGACCTCTCGCACCCAAAGCAAGAATCATACCCCTAGAACAACGAGCCAAAGCAGTACTGCGAAAAATTTACAGATGATAAATACTGATGTTCCTAAGTTATTTCGAAAGTTACTCAAGGTAATCCATTCAATATACATCATTTCATGAGAGTTAACGAAAGTTCAATAAATGGAGGAAAACAGCGTCAACTTTAAATTAATTTTATTTATTCTTCGGAGATACCTATAAACTACGAAATATCAAGGAACTTACACATAGTTTTACATTGGAGCAAAAGGTATTTTCCTATATCGATCCGCACAAGAGTCTGATTTGACTAATCGCCACAAAGGTTAGCACTGGTGAAAAACATTAGGACTATTTCAAATAGCCTCTTTACCTTTGCGCAGAAGCAGTATCGTAATCAATGAGGAAAATCCGAAGTGCGATTATTGCTAGTTGAAAAATATTGCCAATACCCCGCCCTGACTATGCCATCGTACGGTCTGTGGCAATTTCTGTAAGGTTGTAAGTAACTTATTATGTTCATTAAGGTGAGAGAGGGAGAGAGTATTTTGATGAATGCTCGCAGCAGAAGCGAGAATCATAAGCATACACCAACGAGCAATACCCAAGACGTCGCCGATTCGTTTTGACTTGAAGTTTTGAAAAATTTTTCTGGTGATTGAAAACAACGTTTCGATGCGTATCTGAAATTGGTGCCTCCGAAGCATCAATGATTTGAACACGAAAGTCTACTCTCTTAAATAGACTCTTGTTGGATGTGCATGTATAATCGGATGTTATAAACAATTCCTTATCGGGTCAGGAATGTATTTCCAAATGAAGCATGTTGTATTGGGCTCGTCAGGGATTTGAACCCGGGACCTCTCGCACCCAAAGCGAGAATCATACCCCTAGACCAACAAGCCAACCAGCTGACCGAGAAAAATTGACAGGTGATAAATACTGATGTTCCTAAGTATTTTCGAACGTTACTCAAGGTAAAATATTCAATATACAACATTTCATGAGAGTTAACGAAAATTAAATAAATGAAGGAAAACAGCGTCAACTTTAAATTAATTCTATTTATTCTTCGGAGATACCTATAAACTCCGAAATATCAAGGAATTTACGCATAGTTTTACATTGAAGCAAAAGTTATTTTCATAAGTCGATCCGCACGAGAGTCTGATTTGTCTAATAGTCACAAAGTTTAGCACTGGTGAAACACTTTAGGACTATTTCCAATAGCCTCTTTACCTTTGCGCAGCGACAGTATCGTAATCAATGAGGAAAATCCGAAGTGTAATTATTGCTAGTTGAAAACTATTGCCAATATCCCGCCCTGACTATGCCATCGTGCGGTCTGTGGCAATTTCTCTAAGATTGTAAGGAACTTATTATGTTTTTTAAGATGAGAGAGGGAGAGAGTATTATGATGAATGCTCGCAGCAGAAGCGAGAATCAGAGGCATACACCATCGAGTAATACCCAAGACGTCGCCGATTTGTTTTGACTTGAAGTTTTCAAATATTTTTTCTGGTGATTGAAGACGTTTCGATGCGTATCTGAAATTGGTGCCTCCGAAGCATCAATCGTTTGAACACGAAAGTCTACTCTCTTTAAAAGACTCCTGTTGGATGTGCATGTATAATTGGATGTTATAAAATCAATCCTTATCGGGTCAGGAATGTATTTCCAAATAAAGCGTGCAGTATTGGGCTCGTCCGGGATTTGAACCCGGGACATCTCGCACCCAAAGCGAGAATAATACCCCTAGACCAACGAGCCACGGGAGCTATCGTGGGAAATCCGCAATTAGTTCGACCGCTTTGCGCAGTGGCAGTATCGTAACCAATAATGGAATTTCGAGGTGCGTTTTTTGCTAGTCAAAAAATATTACCGAATGCCCGCTCTGATTAGGCTCTCGCTCGGTTTGTGGAAATCTCAGCTGGGTTCTAAAAAACTCATTATTTTCTTTTATGATGCGAGAGAGAGAGAAAAAAAGTTGTTTTAATTTATGCTCCCATTTTCATATTTGTCGGCGAATAATGATAAAAAGCTAAAAATGAATGAATGAAAAATAGCTTTGTGGTCGCAAGGGTTCGTTCCAAAAGCATCAACATACTTAGTAGAAAATATTTAATCAGAAAATAATTCGTTTTATAGTAACGGTTTGAAAGCATCGAAAATGGTTTTTGCTTTAAAAGACAGGTTATGCATATTGCGAGAGAGGGCTCGTCTGGGAGTTTAACCCGGGACTTCTCGCACCCTAAGCGAGAATCATACCCCTAAACCAACGAGCCATTGGCTATGTTATGGTAAATCCATGATTAGTTCGAAAATGAAAAGTTTTTCCAATGTAGTAATAGAGATTGTCGTAGTGAGGTTGATTTCGTCATGAAAGCACCAACGGCCTTAGTAAAAACATTTATTTAGTAGATAATTCGTTTGATAGTAACGGTTTGAAAGCATCCAGAACGGTTTCTCCTCTAAAAGACATGTTAAGCATATTGCGAGAAAGGGCTTGTCTGGGAGTTGAGTCCGGGACCTCAAGCACCTTAAGCAAAAATCATATTCTTATGCCAACGAGCCACAAGTTCTATTTTGGCAAATTTGCGATTAGTTAGAATTTGGAAAGTTTTTTCAATGAATGAAAAATAGCTTTGTGGTCGGGAGGTTAATTTCGTCCTAAAAGCATCAACGTCCTTAGTAGAAAATATTTATTTAGTAGATAATTTGTTTGATACTAACAGTTTGAAAGCATCGAAAACGGTTTTTGCTCTAAAAGACAGTTTATGCATATTGCGGGAGAGGGCTCGTCCGGGAGTTGAACCCGGGACCTCTCGCACCCTAAGCGAGAATCATACCCCTAGACCAACGAGCCGCAAGCGCCGACGTGATTAGTTCGAATTAAGAAAGTTTTTCCAATGAAAGATAAAAAGCATTGTTGCAGTGAGATTATTTTCGTCCTGAAAGCATCGATGTTATTAGTAAAAATCCTTTTTAGTAGATAATTCGTTTGATAGTAACGGATTGAAGCAACGAGAACAGTAAAAGACATGTTAAACATATTGCCAGACAGGGCTCGTCCGGGAGTTGAACCCGGGACCTCTCGCACCCGAAGCGAGAATCATACCCCTAGACCAACGAGCCAATGGAGTACTGCGGAAAATTTACAGATTATAAATACTGATGTTCCTAAGTATTTTAGAAAGTTACTCAAGGTAAACTATTCAATATACATCATTTCATGAGAGTTAACGAAAATTAAATAAATAGGGGAAAACAGCGTCAACTTCAAATTAATTCTATTTATTCTTCGGAGATACCTATAAACTACGAAATATCAAGGAACTTACGCATAGTTTTACATTGGAGCAATAGGTATTTTCATATGTCGATCCGCACAAGAGTCTGATTTGCCTGATCGCCACAAAGGTTAGCACTGGTGAAACACATTAGGACTATTTCAAATAGCCTCTTTACCCTTGCGCATTAGCAGTATCGTAATCAATGAGGAAAATCCGAAGTACGATTATTGCTAGTTGAAAACTATTGCCAATATCCCGCCCTGACTATGCCATCGTGCGGTCTGTGGCAATTTCTGTAAAGTTGTAAGTAGCTTATTATGTTTATTAAGGTGAGAGAAGGAGAGAGTATTTTGATGAATGCTCTCAGCAGAAGCGAGAATCATATGCATACACCAACGAGAAATACCCAAGACGTCGCCGATTTGTTTTGACTTAAAGTTCTGAAACATTTTTCTGGTGATTGAAAACAGCGTTTCGATGCGTATCTGAAGTTGGTGCCTCCGAAGCATCAATGATTTGAACACGAAAGTCTACTCTCTTAAATAGACTCTTGTTGGATGTGCATGTATAATTAGATGTTATAAAACAATTCCTTATCAGGTCAGGAATGTATTTCCAAATGAAACATGTTGTATTGGGCTCGTCCGGGATTTGAACCCGGGACCTTTCGCACCCAAAGCTAGAATCATACCCCTAGACCAACGAGCCAACTAGCTGACCGAGATAAATTAACAGGTGATAAATACTGATGTTCCTAAGTATTTTCGAACGTTACTCAAGGTAAAATATTCAATATACAACATTTCATGAGAGTTAACGAAAATTAAATAAATGAAGGAAAACAGCGTCAACTTTAAATTAATTCTATTTATTCTTCGGAGATACCTATAAACTACGAAATATCTAGGAATTTACGCATAGTTTTACATTGGAGCAAAAGGTATTTTCATAAGTCGATCCGCACGATAGTCTGATTTGTCTAATCGTCACAAAGTTTAGCACTGGTGAAACACTTTAGGACTATTTCCAATAGCCTCTTTACCTTTGCGCAGCGACAGTATCGTAATCAATGAGGAAAATCCGAAGTGTAATTATTGCTAGTTGAAATCTATTGCCAATATCCCGCCCTGACTATTCCATCGTGCGGTCTGTGGCAATTTCTCTAAGGTTGTAAGGAACTTATTATATTTATTAAGATGAGAGAGGGAGAGAGTATTTTGATGAATGCTCGCAGCAGAAGCGAGAATCAGAAGCATATACCAACGAGCAATACCCAAGACGTCGCCGATTTGTTTTGACTTGAAGTTTTCAAAAATTTTTTCTGGTGATTGAAGACGTTTCGATGCGTATCTGAAATTGGTGCCTCCGAAGCATCAATCGTTTGAACACGAAAGTCTAATCTCTTAAAAAGACTCCTGTTGGATGTGCATGTATAATTGGATGTTATAAAATTAATCCTTATCGGGTCAGGAATGTATTTCCAAATAAAGCGTGCAGTATTGGGCTCGTCCGGGATTTGAACCCGGGACGTCTCGCACCCAAAGCGAGAATCATACCCCTAGACCAACGAGCCACGAGAGCTATCGTGGGAAATCCGCAATTAGTTCGACCGCTTTGCGCAGTGGCAGTATCGTAACCAATAATGGAATTTCGAGGTGCGTTTTTTGCTAGTCAAAAAATATTACCGAATGCCCGCTCTGATTAAGCTATCGCTCGGTTTGTGGAAATCTCAGCTGGGTTCTAAAAAACTCATTATTTTCTTTTATGATGCGAGAGAGAGAGAAAAAAAGGTGTTTTAATTTATGCTCCCATTTTCATATTTGTCGGCGAATATTGATAATAAGCTAAAAATGAATGAATGAAAAATAGCTTTGTGGTCGCAAGGGTTCGTTCCAAAAGCATCAACATACTTAATAGAAAATATTTAATCAGAAAATAATTCGTTTTATAGTAACGGATTGAAAGCATCGAAAATGGGATTTGCTTTAAAAGACAGGTTATGCATATTGCGAGAGAGGGCTCGTCTGGGAGTTTAACCCGGGACTTCTCGCACCCTAAGCGAGAATCATACCCCTAAACCAACGAGCCACAAGCTATGTTATGGTAAATCCATGATTAGTTCGAAAATGAAAAGTTTTTCCAATGTAGTAATAGAGATTGTCGTAGTGAGGTTGATTTCGTCATGAAAGCACCAACGGCCTTAGTAAAAACATTTATTTAGTAGATAATTCGTTTTTTATAGTAACGGTTTGAAAGCATCCAGAACGGTTTCTTCTCTAAAAGACATGTTAAGCATATTGCGAGAAAGGGCTTGTCTGGGAGTTGAGTCCGGGACCTCAAGCACCTTAAGCAAAAATCATATTCTTAGGCCAACGAGCCACAAGTTCTCTTTTGGCAAATTTGCGATTAGTTAGAATTTGGAAAGTTTTTTCAATGAATGAAAAATAGCTTTGTGGTCGGGAGGTTAATTTCGTCCTAAAAGCATCAATGTCCTTGGTAGAGAATATTTATTTAGTAGATAATTTGTTTGATACTAACAGTTTGAAAGCATCGAAAACGGTTTTTGCTCTAAAAGACAGGTTATGCATATTGCGGGAGAGGGCTCGTTCGGGAGTTGAACCCGGGACCTCTCGCACCCTGAGCGAGAATCATACCCCTAGACCAACGACCCGCAAGCGCCGACGTGATTAGTTCGAATTAAGAAAGTTTTTCCATTGAAAGATAAAAAGCATTGTTGCAGTGAGATTATTTTCGTCCTGAAAGCATCGACGTTATTAGTAAGAATACTTTTTAGTGGATAATTCGTTTGATAGTAACGGTTTGAAGCAACGAGAACAGTAAAAGACATGTTAAACATATTGCCAGACAGGGCTCGTCCGGGAGTTGAACCCGGGACCTCTCGCACCCGAAGCGAGAATCATACCCCTAGACCAACGAGCCAATGGAGTACTGCGAAAAATTTACAGATTATAAATACTGATGTTCCTAAGTATTTTCGAAAGTTACTCAAGGTAAACTATTCAATATACATCATTTCATGAGAGTTAACGAAAATTAAATAAATGAAGGAAATCAGCGTCAACTTTAAAGTAATTCTAATTATTCTTCGGAGATAACTATAAACTACGAAATATCAAGTAACTTACGCATAGTTTTACATTGGAGCAAAAGGTATTTTCATATGTCGATCCGCACAAGAGTCTGATTTTCCTAATCGCCACAAAGGTTAGCACTGGTGAAACACATTAGGACTATTTCAAATAGCCTCTTTACCTTTGCGCAGTGACAGTATCGTAATCAATGAGGAAAATCCGAAGTACGATAATTGCTAGTTGAAAACTATTGCCAATATCCCGCCCTGACTATGCCATCGTGCGGTCTGTGGAAATTTCTGTAAAGTTGTAAGTAGCTTATTATGTTTATTAAGGTGAGAGAGGGAGAGAGTATTTTGATGAATGCTCTCAGCAGAAGCGAGAATCATATGCATACACCAACGAGAAATACCCAAGACGTCGCCGATTTGTTTTGACTTAAAGTTCTGAAAAATTTTTCTGGTGATTGAAGACGTTTTCGATGCGTATCTGAAATTGGTGCCTCCGAAGCATCAATGATTTGAACACGAAAGTCTACTCTCTTAAATAGACTCTTGTTGGATGTGCATGTATAATTGGATGTTATAAAATAATTCCTTATCGGGTCAGGAATGTATTTCCAAATGAAGCATGTTGTATTGGGCTCGTCCGGGATTTGAACCCGGGACCTCTCGCACCCAAAGCGAGAATCATACCCCTAGACCAACGAGCCAACCAGCTGACCGAGAAAAATTGACAGGTGATAAATACTGATGTTCCTAAGTATTTTCGAACGTTACTCAAGGTAAAATATTCAATATACAACATTTCATGAGAGTTAACGAAAATTAAATAAATGAAGGAAAACAGCGTCAACTTTAAATTAATTCTATTTATTCTTAGGAGATACCTATAAACTACGAAATATCAAGGAATTTACGCATAGTTTTACATTGGAGCAAAAGGTATTTTCATAAGTCGATCCGCACGAGAGTCTGATTTGTCTAATCGTCACAAAGTTTAGCACTGGTGAAACACTTTAGGACTATTTCAAATAGCCTCTTTACCTTTGCGCAGCGACAGTATCGTAATCAATGAGGAAAATCCGAAGTGTAATTATTACTAGTTGAAAACTATTGCCAATATCCCGCCCTGACTATGCCATCGTGCGGTCTGTGCCAATTTCTCTAAGGTTGTAAGGAACTTATTATGTTTATTAAGATGAGAGAGGGAGTATTTGATGAATGCTCGCAGCAGAAGCGAGAATCAGAAGCATACACCAACGAGAAATACCCAAGACGTCGCCAATTTGTTTTGACTTAAAGTTCTAAAAATTTTTCAGGTGATTGAAAACAACGTTTCGATGCGTATCTGAAATTGGTGCCTCCGAAGCATCAATGATTTGAACACGAAAGTCTACTCTCTTAAATAGACTCTTGTTGGATGTGAATGTATAATTGGATGTTATAAAATCAATCCTTATCGGGTCAGGAATGTATTTCCAAATAAGGCGTGCAGTCAATCGTTTGAACACGAAAGTCTACTCTCTTAATAAGACTCCTGTTGGATGTGCATGTATAATTGGATGTTATAAAATCAATCCTTATCGGGGTCAGGAATGTATTTCCAAATAAGGCGTGCAGTCAATCGTTTGAACACGAAAGTCTACTCTCTTAAAAAGACTCCTGTTGGATGTGCATGTATAATTGGATGTTATAAAATCAATCCTTATCGGGTCAGGAATGTATTTCCAAATAAGACGTGCAGCATTGGGCTTGTCCGGGATTTGAACGCGGGACCTCTCGCACCAAAAGCGAGAATCATACCCCTAGACCAACGAGCCACGAGAGCTACCGTGGCAAATCCGCAATGAGTTCAACCACTTTGCGCAGTGGCAGTATCGTAATCAATGAGGAAAATCCGAAGTACGATTATTGCTAGTTGAAAACTATTGCCAATATCCCGCCCTGACTATGCCATCGTGCGGTCTGTGGAAATTTCTGTAAAGTTGTAAGTAGCTTATTATGTTTATTAAGGTGAGAGAGGGAGAGAGTATTTTGATGAATGCTCTCAGCAGAAGCGAGAATCATATGCATACACCAACGAGAAATACCCAAGACGTCGCCGATTTGTTTTGACTTAAAGTTCTGAAAAATTTTTCTGGTGATTGAAGACGTTTCGATGCGTATCTGAAATTGGTGCCTCCGAAGCATCAATGATTTGAACACGAAAGTCTACTCTCTTAAATAGACTCTTGTTGGATGTGCATGTATAATTGGATGTTATAAAATAATTCCTTATCGGGTCAGGAATGTATTTCCAAATGAAGCATGTTGTATTGGGCTCGTCCGGGATTTGAACCCGGGACCTCTCGCACCCAAAGCGAGAATCATACCCCTAGACCAACGAGCCAACCAGCTGACCGAGAAAAATTGACAGGTGATAAATACTGATTTTCCTAAGTATTTTCGAACGTTACTCAAGGTAAAATATTCAATATACAACATTTCATGAGAGTTAACGAAAATTAAATAAATGAAGGAAAACAGCGTCAACTTTAAATTAATTCTATTTATTCTTAGGAGATACCTATAAACTACGAAATATCAAGGAATTTACGCATAGTTTTACATTGGAGCAAAAGGTATTTTCATAAGTCGATCCGCACGAGAGTCTGATTTGTCTAATCGTCACAAAGTTTAGCAGTGGTGAAACACTTTAGGACTATTTCAAATAGCCTCTTTACCTTTGCGCAGCGACAGTATCGTAATCAATGAGGAAAATCCGAAGTGTAATTATTGCTAGTTGAAAACTATTGCCAATATCCCGCCCTGACTATGCCATCGTGCGGTCTGTGCCAATTTCTCTAAGGTTGTAAGGAACTTATTATGTTTATTAAGATGAGAGAGGGAGTATTTGATGAATGCTCGCAGCAGAAGCGAGAATCAGAAGCATACACCAACGAGAAATACCCAAGACGTCGCCAATTTGTTTTGACTTAAAGTTCTAAAAATTTTTCAGGTGATTGAAAACAACGTTTCGATGCGTATCTGAAATTGGTGCCTCCGAAGCATCAATGATTTGAACACGAAAGTCTACTCTCTTAAATAGACTCTTGTTGGATGTGAATGTATAATTGGATGTTATAAAATCAATCCTTATCGGGTCAGGAATGTATTTCCAAATAAGGCGTGCAGTCAATCGTTTGAACACGAAAGTCTACTCTCTTAATAAGACTCCTGTTGGATGTGCATGTATAATTGGATGTTATAAAATCAATCCTTATCGGGTCAGGAATGTATTTCCAAATAAGGCGTGCAGTCAATCGTTTGAACACGAAAGTCTACTCTCTTAAAAAGACTCCTGTTGGATGTGCATGTATAATTGGATGTTATAAAATCAATCCTTATCGGGTCAGGAATGTATTTCCAAATAAGACGTGCAGCATTGGGCTTGTCCGGGATTTGAACGCGGGACCTCTCGCACCAAAAGCGAGAATCATACCCCTAGACCAACGAGCCACGAGAGCTACCGTGGCAAATCCGCAATGAGTTCAACCACTTTGCGCAGTGGCAGTATCGTAATCAATGAGGAAAATCCGAAGTGCGATTATTGCTATATGAAAATTATTGCCAATAAACCGCCTTGACTATGCCATCGTGCGGTCTGTGGCAATTTATGTAAGGTTGTAAGTAACTTATTATGTTTATTAAGATGAGAGAGGGAGAGAGTATTTTGATGAATGCTCGCAGCAAAAGCGAGAATCATGTGCATACACCAACGAGCAATACCCCAGACGTCGCCGATTTGTTTTGACTTGAAGTTTTGAAAAATTTTTCTAGAGATTGAAAACAACGTTTCGATTCGTATCTGAAATTGGTGCCTCCGAAGCATCAATGATTTGAAAACGAAAGTCTACTCTCCTAAATATACTCTTGTTGGATGTGCATGTATAATTGGATGTTATAAAACCATTCCTTATCGGGTCAATAATGTATTTCCAAATAAAGCGTGTTGTATTGGGCTCGTCCGGAATTTGAACCCGGGACCTCTCGCACCCAAAGCGAGAATCATACTTCAGACCAACGAGCCACGGGAGCGATTGAGGCAAATCCGTTATTAGTTCAACCACTTTGCGCAGTGGTAGTATCGTAACCAATAAGGAAAATTCGAGGTGCGTTTTTTGCTAGTCAAAAAATATTTCCAATACCCCGCTATGATTGAACTATCGCTCGGTCTGTGGCAATCTCTGCTGTGTTCTAAGGAACTCATTATTTTCTTTTATGATGCGAGAGAGAGAGAGAAAGAAAAGGTGTTTTATTATATGCTCCCATTTTCATAATTATCGCCAAATAATGATAAAAAGCTTAAAAATTAATGAATGAAAAATAGCTTTGTGGTCGCAAGAGTTCGTTCTAAAAGCATCAATATCCTTAGTAGAAAATATTTAATCCGAAAATAATTCGTTTTATAGCAACGTTTTAAAAGCATCGAAAATGGTTCTTGCTTTAAAAGACAGGTTATGCATATTGCGAGAGAGGGCTCGCCTGGGAGTTGAACCCGGGAACTATCGCACCCCAAGCGAGACCATACCCCTAAACCAACGAGCCGCAAGCGATGTTCTGGTAAATCCATAATTAGTTCGAATATGAAAAGTTTTTCCTATGAAGTAATAGAGATTGTCGTAGTGAGGTAGATTTCGTCATGAAAGCACCAACGGCCATAGTAAAAACATTTATTTAGTAGATAATTAGTTTGATAGTAACGGTTTGAAAGCATCCAGAACGGTTTCTGCTCTAAAAGACGTGTTAAGCATATTGCAAGAAAGAGCTTGTCTGGAAGTTGAGCCCGAGACCTCCAGCACCCTAAGCAAAAGTCATATCACCAGACCAACGAGCCACAAATTCTATTGTGGGAAATCAGCGATTTGTTAGAATTTGGAAAGTTTTTTCAATGAATGAAAAATAGCTTTGTTGTCGGGATATTAATTTCGTCCTAAAAGCATCAACGTCCTTAGTAGAAAATATTTTTTAGTAGATAATTTGTTTGATACAAAAGTTTGAAAGCATCGAAAACGGTTTTTGCTCTAAAAGACAGTTTACGCATATTGCGAGAGAGGGCTCGTCCGTGAGTTGAATCCGGGACCTCTCGCACCGTAAGCGAGAACCATACCCCTAGACCAACGAGCGGCAAGCTCTCAAACCGTTACTATCAAACCAATTATCTACTAAATAAATGTTTTTACTAAGGCCGTTGGTGCTTTCATGACGAAATGAACCTCACTACGACAATCACCATTACTTCATTGGAAAAACTTTTCATATTGGAACTAATCATCTATTTACCAAAACATAGCCTGTGGCTCGTTGGTTTAGAGGTATGATTCTCGCTTAGGGTGCGAGAGGTCCCGGGTTCAAATTCCGGACGAGCCCTCTCTCGCAATATGAATAACCTGCCTTTAAAAGCAAAAACCATTTTCGATGCTTTTAAAACGTTGTTATAAAACGAATTATTTTCTGATTAAATATTTTCTACTAAGGATGTTGATGCTTTTAGAACGAACCCTCGCGACCACAAAGCTATTTTTCATTCATTCATTTTTAGCTTTTTATCATTATTCGCCGACAAATATGAAAATGGGAGCATAAATTAAAACACCTTTTCTTTCTCTCTCTCTCTCGCATCATAAAATAAAATAATGAGTTTTTTAGAACCCAGCAGAGATTGCCACAGACCAAGCGATAGCTTAATCAGAGCGGGGTATTGGTAATATTTTTTGACTAGCAAAAAACGCACCTCGAATTTCCATTATTGGTTACGATACTGCCACTGCGCAAAGCGGTCGAACTAATTGCGGATTTGCCACAACGGCTCTCGTGGCTCGTTGGTCTAGGGCTATGTTTCTCGCTTTGGGCGCTAGAGGTCCCGGGTTCAAATCCCGGACGAGCCCAATACTGCACGCCTTGTCTGGAAATACATTCCTGACCCGATAAGGATTGATTTTATAACATCCAATTATACATGCACATCCAACAAGAGTCTTTTAAGAGAGTGGACTTTCGTGTTCAAATGATTGATGCTTCGGAGGCACCAATTTCAGATACGCATCGAAACGTTGTTTTCAATCACCAGAAAAATTTTTCAAAACTTCAAGTCAAAACAAATCGGCGACGTCTTGGGTATTACTCGTTGGTGTATGCTTCTGATTCTCGCTTCCGCTGCGAGCATTCATCAAAATACTCTCTCCCTCTCTCATCTTAATAAACATAATAAGTTTCTTACAACCTTACAGAAATTGCCACAAAGCGCACGATGGCATAGCCAGGGCGGGGTATTGGCAATAGTTTTCAACTAGCAATAATCGCAATTTAGATTTTCCTCATTGATTACGATACTGTCACTGAGCAAAGGTAAAGAGGCTATTTGAAATAGTCCTAAAGTGTTTCACCAGTGCTAACCTTTGTGGCGATTAGACAAATCAGTCTCTTGTGCGGATCGACATATGAAAATACCTTTTGCTCCAATGTAAAACTATGAGTAAATTCCTTGATATTTCGTAGTTTATAGGTATCTCCGAAGAATAAATAGAATTAATTTAAAGTTGACGCTGTTTTCCTCCATTTATTTAATTTTTGTTAACTCTCATGAAATGATGTATATTGAATAGTTTACCTTGAGTAACATTCGAAATTACTTAGGAACATCAGTATTTATCATCTGTAAATTTTTTACAGTACTCTCTTGGCTCGTTGGTCTAGGGGTATGATTCTCGCTTCCGGTGTGAGAGGCCCCGGGTTCAACTCCCGGACGAGCCCTCTCTCGCAATATGCATAACCTGTCTTTTAGAGCAAAAACCGTTTTCGATGCTTTCAAACTGTTAGTATCAAACAAATTATCTACTAAATAAATATTTCTACTAAGGACGTTGATGCTTTTAGGACGAAATTAACCTCCCGACCCAAAAGGTATTTTTCATTCATTGAAAAAACTTTCCAAATTCTAACTAATCGCAAATTTGCCAAAATAGAACTTGTGGCTCGTTGACCTAAGAATATGATTTTTGCTTAGGGTGCTTGAGGTCTCGACTCAACTCCCAGACAAGCCCTTTCTCGCAATATGCTTAACATGTCTCTTAGAGCAGAAACCGTTCTGTATGCTTTCAAACCGTTACTATCAAACAAATTATCTACTAAATAAATGTTTTTACTAATGCCGTTGGTGCTTTCATGAAGAAATCAACCTCACTACGACAATCTCTATTACTTCATTGGAAAAACTTTTCATTTTCGAACTAATCGTGGATTTACCATAACATAGCTTGTGGCTCGTTGGTTTAGGGGTATGATTCTCGCTTAGGGTTCTAGAGGTCCCGGGTTAAACTCCCAGACGAGCCCTCTCTCGCAATATGCATAACCTGTCTTTTAAAGCAAATCCCATTTTCGATTCTTTCAAACCGTTACTATAAAACGAATTATTTTCTGATTAAATATTTTCTACTAAGTATGTTGATGCTTTTGGAACGAACCCTTGCGACCACAAAGCTATTTTTCATTCATTCATTTTTAGCTTTTTGTCATTATTCGCCGACAAATATGAAAATGGGAGCATAAATTGAAACACCTTTTCTTTCTCTCTCTCTCGTATCATAAAAGAAAATAATGAGTTTTTTAGAACCCAGCAGAGATTGCCACAGACCGAGCGATAGCTTAATCAGAGCGGGGTATTGGTAATATTTTTTGACTAGCAAAAAACGCACCTCGGATTTACCACATTGGTTACGATACTGCCACTGCGCAAAGATAAACGGGGTATTCGAAAATCCGCAATTAGTTTGACCACTTTGCGCAGTGGCAGTATTGTAACCAATAAGGGAAATTCGAGGAGCGCTTTTTGCTAGTCAAAAAATATTACCAATAGCTCGCTCTGATTAAGCTATCGCTCGTTCTGTGGCAATCTCTGCTGGGTTCTAAGGAACTCATTATTGCATCAGACCGCGTGATAGCTTGATCAGGGCGGGGTACAGGGCGGGGTATTGGTAATAGTATTTAACTCACAAAAAACGCACCTCGGATTTACCTAATTGGTTACGATGCTGCCACTGCGCGAAGTGGCCGAACTAATCGCAGATTTGCCACGGTAGCACTCCTGGTTCCTTGATCTAGGGGTATGATTCTGGCGTTAGGTGCGAGAGGTCCCGGGTTCAAATCCCGGACGAACCCAATACAACACGTTTTATTTGTAAATGCCTTCCTGACCCGATAAGGAATGATTTTATAACATCCAATTATACATGCACATCCAACAAGAGTCAATTTACGAGAGTAGACTTTCGTGTTCAAAGGATTGATGCTTCGGAGGCACTAATTTCAGATACGCATCGAAACGTTGTTTTCAATCACCAGAAAGATTTTTTGAAAGCTTCAAGTAAAAACAAATGGGCGACGTCTTGGGTATTGCTCGTTGGTGTAGGCGTACAATTTCCGCTTCTGGTGCGAGAAATCATCAAAACACTCTCCCTCTCCCATCTTAATAGAAATAATGAGTTCTTTAACACTCGACGGAAATTGCCACAGACCTAGCGATAGCTTATTCAGGGCGGGGTATTGGTAATAGTTTTCAACTAGCAATAATCTAGTTTACCTCATTGGTTACGATACTGCCACTGCGCAAAGATAATCGGGGTATTTGAAATATAGTTCTCAAGTCTTTCACCAGTGCTAACCTTTGTGGTGAGTTGGCAAATCAGACTCTTGTGCGGATTGACATAAAAAAATACCTTTTGCTCCCATGTAAAACTATGCGTAAATTCTTTGATATTTCGTAGTTTATAGGTATCTCCGAAGAATAAATAGAATTCAATTAAAGTTGACGCTGTTTTCCTTCATTTTTTTAATTTTCGTTAACTCTCATGCAATGATGTATATTGAATAGTTTACCTTGAGTAACTTTCGAAAATACTTAGGAACATCAGTATTTATCATCTGTCAATTTTTCACAGTCGGCTGCTTGGCTCGTTGGTCTAGGGGTATGATTCTCGCTTCGGTAGCGAGGTCCAGGGTTCAACTCACGGACGAGCCCTGTCTGGCAATATGCTTAACATGTCTTTTAGAGCAAAAACCGTTTTCGATGCTTTCAAACATTTAGTATCAAACAAATTATCTACTAAATAAATATTTTCTACTAAGGACGTTGATACTTTTAGGACGAAATTAACCTCCCGACCACAAAACTATTTTTCATTCATTGAAAAAACTTTCCAAATTCTTACTAATTGCAGATTTGCCAAAATAGAACTTGTGGCTCGTTGGTATAGGGATATGATTTTTGCTTAGGGTGCTAGAGGTCTCGGGCTCAACTACCAGACAAGCTCTTTCTCGCAATATGCTTAACATGTCTCTAGAGCAGAAACCGTTCTGGATGCTTTCAAACCGTTACTATCAAACGAATTATCTACTAAATAAATGTTTTTACTAAGGCCGTTAGTGCTTTCATGACGAAATCAACCTCGCTATGACAATTTCGAATACTTCATTGGAAAAACTTTTCATATTCGAACTTATCGTGGGTTTGCCAAAAAAAAGATTGTCGCTCGTTCGCTTAGGGGTGTTACTCTCGCTTAGTGAGCGAGTGGTCCCGGGTTCAAATCCCGGACAAGCCCCTTTGTTTCACAAGTTCAGAAAAAGGATGAGGTTTGTGTCACCAACTTTGTTACTGTGCTTTCAAAGTTTTTACCATTATTAACTGACAAATACGTCACTGGAAGCATTCATCAAAATACTATCTCACTCACTCCCTCTCTCTCTCTTCATCGCATTTGAAAAAAATAATGGGTTCTTAAGAACCCAGCAGAAATTGCAACAGACCACGTGATAGCTTGATCAGGGCGGGGTATTGGTAATAGCATTTAAATCACAAAGAAACGCACCTCGGATTTACCTCATTGGTTACGATGCTGCCACTGCGCAAAGTGGCCGAACTAATCGCGGATTTGCCACGGTAGCACTCTTGGCTCGTTGATCTAGAGGTATGATTCTCGCTTTAGGTGCGAAATGTCCTGGGTTCAAATCCCGGACGAGCCCAATACAACGCGTTTTATTTGCAAATACATTCCTGACCCGATAGGGAATGATTTTACAACATCCCAGTATACAGGCACATCCAACAAGAGTCTATTTAAGAGAGTAGACTTTAGTGTTCAAATGATTGATGCTTCGGAGGCACCAATTTCAGATACGCATCGAAACGCTGTTTTCAATCACCGGACAGATTATTTGAATGTTTCAAGTAAAAATAAATCGGCGACGTCTTGGATATCGCTCGTTGGTGTAGGCGTACAATATCCGACTGGTGCGAGAATTCTTCAAAATATTCTCTCCCCCTCTCATCTTAATAGAAATAATGAGTTCTTTAGAACCCAACAGAAATTGCCACAGACCTGGCGACAGCCTAGTCAGGGCGGGGTATTGGTAATAGTTTTCAACTAGCAATAATCGCACCTCGGATTTACCTCATTGGTTACGTTACTGCCACTGCGCAAAGCTAAAGAGGCCATTCGAAATATAGTTCTCAAGTGTTTCACCAGTGCTAACCTTTGTGGTGAGTTGGCAAGTCCGACTCTAGTCCGGATCGACATATGAAAATACCTTCTACTCTGTAAAACTGTGTGCAAATTCCTTAATATTTCGTAGTTTATAGGTATCTCCGAAGAATAAATAGAATTAATTTAAAGTTGACGCTGTTTTCCTTCATTTATGTAATTTTCGTTAGCTCTCATGCAATGATGTATATTGCATAGTTTACCTTGAGTAACTTTCGAAAATACTTAGGAACATCAGTATTTATCATCTGTCAATTTTTCACAGTCAGCTGCTTGGCTAGTTGGTCTAGAGGTATGATTCTCGCTTCGGTTGCGAGAGGTCCCTGGTTCATCTCCCGGACGAGCCCTGTCTGGCAATACGCTTAACATGTCTTTTACTTTTCTCGATGCTTTCAAACCGTTACGATCAAACGAATTATCTTCTAAATAAATAAATTTTACTAATGACGTCGATGCTTTCAGGACAAAAATAATCTCACTGCGACAATGCTTTTTATCTTTCATTGGAAAAAGTTTCTAAATTCGAACTAATCACGTCGGCGCTTGCGGCTCGTTGGTCTAGGGGTATGATTCTCGCTTAGGGTGCGAGAGGTCTCGGGTTCAACTCCCGGACGAGCCCTCTCTCGAAATATGCCTGATCTGTCTTTTAGAGCAAAAACCTTTTTCGATGCTTTCAAACTGTTAGTATCAAACAAATTAACTACTAAATTAATGTTTTCTACTAAGGACGTTGATGCTTTTAGGATGAAATCAACCTCCCGACCACAAAGCTGTTTTTCATTCATTGATAAAACTTTCCAAATTCTAACTAATCGCAGATTTACCAAAATAGAACTTGTGACTCGTTGGTCTAGGGATATGATTTTTGCTTAGGGTGCTAGAGGTCTCGGGCTGTACTCCCAGACAAGCTCTTTCTCGCAATATGCTTAACATGTCTTCTAGAGCAGAAATCGTTCTGGATGCTTTCAAACCGTTACTATCAAACGAATTATCTACTAAATAAATGTTTTTACTAAGGCCGTTGGTGCTTTCATGACGAAATCAACCTCACTACGAAAATCTCTAATACTTCATTCGAAAAACTTTTCATATTCGAACTTATCGTGTATTTTCCAAAGCCGGGGATGTGGCTCTTTGGTTTAGGGGTATGATTCTCGCTTAGGGAGCGAGAGATCCCGGACAAACCCTTTTGTTTCACAAATTCACCAAAATGATGAGGTTTGTGTCACCAACTTTGTTACTGTGCTTTCAAAGTTTTTACCATTATTCGCCGACAAATACGACAATGGAAGCATTCATCAAAATACTACCTCACTCACTCTCTCTCTCTCTTCATCGCATTTAAAAAGATTAATGGGTTCTTAAGAACCCAGCAGAAATTGCAATAGACCGCGTGATAGCTTGATCAGGGCGGGGTATTGGTAATATTATTTAACTCACAAAAAACGCACCTCGGATTTACCTCATTGGTTACGATGCTGCCACTGCGCAAAGTGGCCGAACTAATCGCGGATTTGCCACGGTAGCACTCTTGGCTCGTTATTCTAGGGGTATGATTCTCGCTTTAGGTGCGAAAGGTCCCGGGTTCAAATCCCGGACGAGCCCAATACAACACGTTTCATTTGCAAATACGTTCCTGACCCGATAAGGAATGATTTTATAACATCCAAGTATACAGGCACATCCAACAAGAGTCTATTTAAGAGAGTAGACTTTCGTGTTCAAATGATTGATGCTTCGGAGGCACCAATTTCAGATACGCATCGAAACGTTGTTTTCAATCACCAGACCTATTATTTGAATGCTTCAAGTGAAAACAAATCGGCGACGTCCTGGGTATTGCTCGTTGGTGTAGGCGTACAATTTCCGGTACTGGTGCGAGAATTCTTCAAAATATTCTCTCCCTCTCTCATATTAATAGAAATAATGAGTTCTTTAGAACCCAACAGAAATTGCCACAGACCTGGCGACAGGCTAGTCAGGGCGGGGTATTGGTAATAGTTTTCAACTAGCAATAATCGCACCTCGGATTTACCTCATTGGTTACGATACTGCCACTGCGCAAAGCCAAAGAGGCCATTCGAAATATAGTTCTCAAGTGTTTCGCCAGTGCTAACCTTTGTGGTGAGATGGCAATTCCGACTCTAGTCCGGATCGACATACGAAAATACCTTCTACTCCAATGTAAAACTGTGCAAATTCCTTAATATTTCGTAGTTTATAGGTAGCTCCGAAGAATAAATAGAATTAATTTAAAGTTGACGCTGTTTTCCTTCATTTATTTAATTTTCGTTAGCTCTCATGCAAAGATGTATATTGAATAGTTCACCTTGAGTAACTTTCGAAAATACATAGGAACATCAGTATTTATCATCCGTCAATTTTTCGCAGTCAGCTGCTTGGCTAGTTGGTCTAGAGGTATGATTCTCGCTTCGGTTGCGAGAGGTCCCTGGTTCTACTCCCGGACGAGCCCTGTCTTAACATGTCTTTTACTTTTCTCGATGCTTTCAAACCGTTACGATCTAACGAATTATCTTCTAAATAAATATTTTTTACTAATGACGTCGATGCTTTCAGGACAAAAATAATCTCACTGCGACAATGCTTTTTATCTTTCATTGGAAAAAGTTTCTAAATTCGAACTAATCACGTCGGCGCTTGCGGCTCGTTGGTCTAGGGGTATGATTCTCGCTTAGGGTGCGAGAGGTCCCGGGTTCAACTCCCGGGCGAGCCCTCTCTCGCAATACGCCTAATCTGTCTTTTAGAGCAAAAACCGTTTTCGATGCTTTCAAACTGTTAGTATCAAACAAATTAACTACTAAATTAATATTTTCTACTATGGACGTTGATGCTTTTAGGACGAAATTAACCTCCCGACCACAAAGCTATTTTTCATTCATTGGAAAAACTTTCCAAATTCTAACTAATCGCAGATTTGCCAAAATAGAACTTGTGGCTCGATGGTCTAGGGAAATGATTTTTGCTTAGGGTGCTAGAGGTCTCGGGCTCGTCTGGGATTTGAACCCGGGACCTCTCGCACCCAAAGCGAGAATCATAACCCTTGACCAACGAGCCACAGGCCATGCTTTGCTAAATCCGTGATAAGTTCGAATATGAAAAGTTTTTCCAATGAAGTAATAGAGATTGTCGTAGTGAGGTTGATTTCGTCATGAAAGAACCAACCAATTTTATAACATCCAATTATACATGCACATCCAACAAGAGTCTTTTTAAGAGAGTAGACTTTCGTGTTCAAACGATTGATGGTTCGGAGGCACCAATTCCAGATGGCATCGAAACGTTGTTTTCAATCACCGGAAAATTTTTTTGAAAACTTCAAGTCCAAACAAATCGGCGACGTCTTGGGTATTGCTCGTTGGTGTAGGCTAATCCCGTCGGCATTTATTAAATTTTCGTTAACTCTCATGAAATGATGTATATTGAATAGTTTACCTTGAGTAACTTTCGAAAATACTTAGGAACATCAGTATTTATCATCTGTCAATTTTTCACAGTCAATTTTTCTGTCAATTTTTCACCAGCTTGGCTAGTTGGTCTAGAGGTATGATTCTCGCTTCGGTTGCGAGACGTCCCTGGTTCAACTCCCGGACGAGCCCTGTCTGGCAATATGCTTAACATGTCTTTCACTTTTCTCGATGCTTTCAAACCGTTACTATAAAACGAATTCTTTTTTGATTAAATATTTTCTACTAAGGATGTTGATGCTTTTAGAACGAACCCTTTCGACCACAAAGCTATTTTTCATTCATTCATATTTAAGCTTTTTTATCATTATTCGCCGACAAATATGAGAATGGAAGCATACATTAAAACACCTTTTCTTTCTCTCTCTCTCGCATCATAAAAGAAAATAATTAGTTCCTTAGAACAAAGCAGAGATTTCCACAGACCGAGCGATAGCTTAATCAGAGCGGGGTATTGGTAATATTTTTTGACAAGCAAAAAACGCACCTCGAATTTCCCTTATTGGTTACGATACTGCCACTGCGCAAAGTGGTTGATCTAATTGTAGTTTTCAATCACCAGAAAAAATTTTCAAAACTTCAAGTCAAAACGAATCGGCGACGTCTCGGGTATTGCTCGTTGGTGTATGCTTATGATTCTCGCTTCTGCTGCGAGCATTCATCAAAATACTCTCTCCCTCTCTCACCTTAATAAACATAATAAGTTACTTACAATCTTACAGAAATTGCTACAAACCGCACTATGGCATAGTCAGGGCGGGGTATTGGCAATATTTTTTTCAAAACTTCAAATCAAAACGAATCGGCGATGTCTCGGGTATTGCTCGTTGGTGTATGCTTATGATTCTCGCTCCTGCTGCGAGCATTCATCAAAATACTCTCTCCCTCTATCATCTTAATAAACATAATACCCCGCTCTGATTAAGCTATCGCTCGGTCTGTGGCAATCTCTGCTGGGTTCTAAGGAACTAATTATTTTCTTTTATGATGCGAGAGAGAGAGAAAGAAAAGGTGTTTTAATGTATGCTTCCATTTTCATATTTGTCGGCGAATAATGATAAAAAAGCTTAAAAGTGAATGAATGAAAAATAGCTTTGTGGTCGAAAGGGTTCGTTCTAAAAGCATCAACATCCTTAGTAGAAAATATTTAATCAAAAAAGAATTCGTTTTATAGTAACGGTTTGGAAGCATCGAAAATGGTTTTTGCTTTAAAAGACAGGTTATGCATATTGCGAGAGAGGGCTCGTCCGGAAGTTGAACCCGGGACCTCTCGCACCCTAAGTGAGAATCATACCCCTAGACCAACGAGCAACAAGCGCCGACGTGAATAGTTCGAATTAAGAAAGTTTTTCCAATGAAAGATAAAAAGCATTGTTGCAGTGAGATTATTTTCGTCCTGAAAGCATCGACGTCATTGGTAAAAATATTTATTCAGTAGATAATTCGTTTGATAGTAACGGTTTGAGAGCATAGAGAACAGTAAAAGACATGTTAAGCATATTGCCAGACAGGGCTCGTCCGGGAGTTGAACCCGGGACCTCTCACACCAACCAGCAGACCAGGGAAAAATTGACAGATGATAAATACTGATGTTCCTAAGTATTTTCGAAAGTTACTCAAGGTAAAATATTCAATATACAACATTTCATGAGAGTTAACGAAAATTAAATAAATGAAGGAAAACCGCGTCAACTTCAAATTAATTCTATTTATTCTTCGGAGATACCTATAAACTACGAAATATCAAGGAATTTACGCATAGCTTTACATTGGAGCAAAAGGTATTTTCATATGTCGATCCGCACAAGAGTCTGATTTGCCTAATCGCCTTAAAGGTTAGCACTGGTGAAACACTTTAGGACTATTTCAAATAGCCTCTTTACCTTTGCGCAGCGGCAGTAACGTTATCAATGAGGAAAATCCGAAGTGCGATTAATACTAGTTGAAAACTATTGCCAATATCCCGCCCTGACTATGCCATCGTCCGGTCTCTGGCAATTTCTGTAAGGTTGTAAGGAACTTATTATGTTTATTAAGATGAGAGAGGGAGAGAGTATTTTGATGAATGCTCGCAGCAGAAGCGAGAATCAGAAGCATACACCAACGAGCAATACCCAAGACATCGCCGATTTGTTTTGACTTGAAGTTTTCAAAAAAATTTTCTGGTGATTGAAGACGTTTCGAAGCGTATCTGAAATTGGTGCCTCCGAAGCATCAATCGTATGAACACGAAATTCTACTCTCCTAAAACGACTCCTGTTGGATGTGCATGTGTAATTGGATGTTATAAAATCAATCCTTATCGGGTCAGGAATGTATTTCCAAATAAAGCGTGCAGTATTGGGCTCGTCCGGGATTTGAACCCGGGACCTCTCGAACCCAAATCGCGAATCATACCCCTAGACCAACGAGCCACGAGAGCTATCGCGGCAAATCCGCAATAATTCGTTTTATAGTAACGGTTTGAAAGAATCGAAAATGGAATTTGCTTTAAAAGACAGGTTACGCATATTGCGAGACAGGGCTCGCCTGGGAGCTTTACCCGGGACCTCTCGAACCCTAAGCGAGAATCATACCCCTAAACCAACGAGCCACAAGCTATGTTATGGTAAATCCACGATTAGTTCGAAAATGAAAAGTTTTTCCAGTGGCAGTATCGTAACCAATAAGGGAAATTCGAGGTGCGTTTTTTGCTAGTCAAAAAATAATACCAATACCCCGCCCTGATTAAGCTATCGCTCGGTCTGTGGCAATCTCGGCTGGGTTCTAAGGAACTCATTATTTTTTTTTATGATGCGAGAAAGAGAGTAAGAAAAGGTGTTTTAATGTATGCTCCCATTTTCATATTTGTTGGCGAATAATGATAAAAAGCTTAAAAATGAATGAATGAAAAATAGCTTTGTGGTCGCAAGGATTCGTTCTAAAAGCATCAACATCCTTAGTAGAAAATATTTAATCAGAAAATAATTCGTTTTATAGTAACGGTTTGAAATCATCGAAAATGGTTTTTGCTTTAAAAGGCAGGTTTTGCATATTGCGAGAGAGGGCTCGTCTGGGAGTTGAACCCGGGAATTCTCGCACCCTAAGCAAGAATCATACCACTAAACCAACGATCCGCCCGCTATGTTCTAGTAAATCCGTGATTAGTTTGAATATGAATGGTTTTTCATATGGAGTAATAGAGATTGTCGAAGTGAGGTTGATTTCGTCTTGAAAGCATCAACGGCCGCCATGTTAAGCATATTGCGAGAAAGAGCTTGTCTGGGTGTTGAGCCCGAGATCTCTAGCAATCTAAGCAAAAATCATATCCTTACACCAACGAGCCACAAGTTCTATTTTGGCAAATCTGCGATAAGTTAGAATTTGGAAATTTTTTTCAATGAATGAAAAATAGCTTTGTGGTTTGGGAGGTTAATTTCGTCCTAAAAGCATCAACGTCCTTGGTAGAAAGTATTTTTTTAGTAGATAATTTGTTTGATACTAACAGTTTGAAAGCAACGAAAACGGTTTTTGCTCTAAAAGACAGGTTATGCATATTGCGAGAGAGGGCTCGTCCGGGAGTTTAGGCCGGGACCTCTCGCACTGTAAGCGAGAACCTCACCCCTAGAGCAACGAGCGGCAAGCACAGACTTTATTAGTTCGAATTTAGAAAGTTTTTCCAATGAAAGATGGAAAGCATTGTCGCAGTGAGAATACTTTCGTCCTGAAAGCATCGACGTCATTGGTAAAAATATTTATTTAGTAGATAATTCGTTTGATAGTAACGGTTTGAGAGCATAGAGAACAGTAAAAGACATGTTAAGCATATTGCCAGACAGGGCTCGTCCGGGAGTTGAAGCCGGGACCTCTCGCACCCGAAGCGAGAATCATACGCCTAGACCAACGAGCCAAGCGGCTGACTGCGAAAAACTAACAGAATTTAAATACTGATGTTCCTAAGTATTTTCGAAAGTTACTCAAGGTAAAATATCCAATATACAACATTTCATGAGAGTTAACGAAAATTAAATAAATGAAGGAAAACAGCGTCAACTTTAAATTAATTCCATTTATTCTTTGGAGATACCTATAAACTACGAAATATCAAGGAATTTACGCATAGATTTACATTGGAGCAAAAGGTATTTTCATATGTCGATCTGCACAAGAGTCTGATTTGCCAAATCGCCACAAAGGCTAGCACTGGTGAAACACTTTAGGACTATTTCAAATAGCCTCTTTACCTTTGTGCAGTGGCAGTATCGTAATCAATGAGGAAAATCCGAAGTACGATCATTGCTAGTTGAAAACTATTGCCAATACCCCGTCCTGACTATGCCATCGTGATGTGTGTGGCAATTTCTGTAAGGTGTAAGGAACTTATTATGTTTATTAAGATTAGAGATGGTGAGAGTATTTTGATGAATACTCGCAGCAGAAACAAGAATCAGAAGCATACACCAACGAGCAATACCCAAGACGTCGACGATTTGTTTTGACTTGAAGTTTTGAAAAATTTTTCTGATGATTGAAAACAACGTTTCGATGCGTATCTGAAATTAGTGCATCCGAAGCATCAATGATTTGAACACGAATGACTACTCTCTTAAATAGACTCTTGTTGGATGTGCATGTGTAATTGGATGTTTTAAAAGATTTCCTTATCGGGACAGGATTTACAAATAAAATCAAAATACTCAAAATCAAAATACTCTCTCCCTCTCTCATCTTCATAAACATAATAAGTTCCTTACAACCATACAGAAATTGCCACAGACCGTACGATGGCTTAGTCAGGGCGGGGTATTGGCAATAGTTTTCAACTAGCAATAATCGTACTTCGGATTTTCCTTATTGATTACGATACTGCTACTGCGCAAAGGCAAAGAGGCTATTTGAAATAGTCCTAATGTGTTTCACCAGTGCTAACCGTTGTGGCGATTAGGCAAATCAGACTCTTGTGCGGATCGACATATGAAAATACCTTTTGCTCCAATGTAAAACTATGCGTAAGTTCCTTGATATTTCTTAGTTTATAGGTATCTCCGAAGAATAAATAGAATTAATTTAAAGTTGACGCTGTTTTCCTCCATTTATTTAATTTTCGTTAACTCTCATGAAATGATGTATTTTGAATAGTTTACCTTGAGTAACTTTCGAAAATACTTAGGAACATCAGTATTTATCATTCGTAAATTTTTCGCAGTACTCCATTGGCTCGTTGGTCTAGGGGTATGATTCTCGCTTCGGGTGCGAGAGGTCCCGGGTTCAACTCCCGGACGAGCCCTGTCTGGCAATATGCTTAACATGTCTTTTACTGTTCTCGTTGCTTTCAAACCGTTACTATCAAACGAATTATCTACTAAAAAGTATTTTTACTAATGACGTCGATGCTTTCAGGACGAAAATAATCTCACTGCAACATTGCTTTTTATCTTTCATTGTAAAAACTATCTTAATTCGAACTAATCACGTCGGCGCTTGCGGCTCCTTGGGGTAGGGGTATGATTCTCGCTTAGGGTGCGAGAGGTCCCGGGTTCAACTCCCGGACGAGCCCTCTCTCGCAATATGCAAAACATGTCTTTTAGAGCAAAAACCGTTTTCGATGCTTTCAAACTGTTTGTATCAAACAAATTATCTACTAAATAAATATTCTCTACCAAGGACATTGATGCTTTTAGGACGAAATTAACCTCCCGACCACAAAGCTATTTTTCATTCATTGAAAAAACTTTCCAAATTCTAACTAATCGCAAATTTGCCAAAATAGAACTTGTGGCTCGTTGGCCTAAGAATATGATTTTTGCTTGAGGTCCCGGAAGCAACTCCCAGACAAGCCCTTTCTCGCAATATGCTTAACATGTCTTTTAGAAAAGAAACCGTTCTGGATGCTTTCAAACCGTTACTATCAAACGAATTATCTACTAAATATATGTTTTTACTAAGGCCGTTGGTGCTTTCATGACGAAATCAACCTCACTACGACAATCTCTATTACTTCACTGGAAAAACTTTTCATTTTCGAACTAATCATGGATTTACCACAACATAGCTTGTGGCTCGTTGGTTTAGGGGTATGATTCTCGCTTAGGATGCGAGAGGTCCCGGGTTAAACTAGCAGACGAGCCCTCTCTCGCAATAAGCATAAACTGTCTTTTAAAGCAAAAACCATTTTCGATGCTTTCAAACCGTTACTATAAAACGAATTATTTTCTGATTAAATATTTTCTACTAAGGATGTTGATGCTTTTAGAACGAACCCTTGCGACCACAAGGCTATTTTTCATTCATTCATTTTGAAGCTTTTTATCATTATTCGCCGACAAATATGAAAATGGGTGCATAAATTAAAACACTATTTCTTTCTCTCTCTCTCGCATCATAAAAGAAAATACTGAGTTCTTTAGAACCCAGCAAATATTGCCACACACCGAGCGATAGCTTATTTAGAGCGGGGTTTTGGTAATATTTTTTGACTAGCAAAAAACGCACCTCGAATTTCTCTTAGTGGTTACGATATGTCACTGCGCAAAGCGGTCGAACAAATTGCGGATTTGCCACGATAGCTCTCGTGGCTCGTTGGTCTAGGGGTATGATTCTCGCTTTGGGTGCGAGTGGTCCCGGGTTCAAATCCCGGACGAGCCCAATACAACACGCTTTATTCGGAAATACGTTCCTGACCCGATAAGGCTTGATTTTATAACATCCAATTATACATGCACATCCAACAAGAGTCTTTTTAAGAGAGTGGACTTGCGTGTTCCAATGATTGATGCTTCGGAGGCACCAATTTCAGATACGCATCGAAACGTTGTTTTCAATCACAAGAAAAATTTTCAAAACTTCAAGTCAAAACAAATCGGCGACGTCTTGGGTATTACTCGTTGGTTTATGCTTCTGATTCTCGCATCCGCTGCGAGCATTCATCAAAATACTCTCTCCCTCTCTCATCTTAATAAACATAATAAGTTCCTTACAACCTTACAGAAATTGCCACAGACCGCACGATGGCATAGTCAGGGCCGGGTATTGGCAATAGTTTTCAACTAGCAATAATCGCACTTTGGATTTTCCTCATTGATTACGATACTGTCACTGCGCAAAGGTAAAGAGGCTATTTGAAATAGTCCTAAAGTGTTCACCAGTGCTAACCTTTGTGACGATTAGACAAATCAGACTCTTGTGCGGATCGACATATGAAAATACCTTTTGCTCCAATGTAAAACTATGCGTAAGTTCCTTGATATTTCGTAGTTTATAGGTATCTCCGAAGAATAAATAGAATTAATTTAAAGTTGACGCTGTTTTCCTCCATTTATTTAATTTTCGTTAACTCTCATGAAATGATGTATTTTGAATAGTTTACCTTGAGTAACTTTCGAAAATACTTAGGAACATCAGTATTTATCATTCGTAAATTTTTCGCAGTACTCCATTGGCTCGTTGGTCTAGGGGTATGATTCTCGCTTCGGGTGCGAGAGGTCCCGGGTTCAACTCCCGGACGAGCCCTGTCTGGCAATATGCTTAACATGTCTTTTACTGTTCTCGTTGCTTTCAAACCGTTACTATCAAACGAATTATCTACTAAAAAGTATTTTTACTAATGACGTCGATGCTTTCAGGACGAAAATAATCTCACTGCAACATTGCTTTTTATCTTTCATTGTAAAAACTATCTTAATTCGAACTAATCACGTCGGCGCTTGCGGCTCGTTGGTCTAGGGGTATGATTCTCGCTTAGGGTGCGAGAGGTCCCGGGTTCAACTCCCGGACGAGCCCTCTCTCGCAATATGCAAAACATGTCTTTTAGAGCAAAAACCGTTTTCGATGCTTTCAAACTGTTTGTATCAAACAAATTATCTACTAAATAAATATTCTCTACCAAGGACATTGATGCTTTTAGGACGAAATTAACCTCCCGACCACAAAGCTATTTTTCATTCATTGAAAAAACTTTCCAAATTCTAACTAATCGCAAATTTGCCAAAATAGAACTTGTGGCTCGTTGGCCTAAGAATATGATTTTTGCTTGAGGTCCCGGAAGCAACTCCCAGACAAGCCCTTTCTCGCAATATGCTTAACATGTCTTTTAGAAAAGAAACCGTTCTGGATGCTTTCAAACCGTTACTATCAAACGAATTATCTACTAAATATATGTTTTTACTAAATCCGTTGGTGCTTTCATGACGAAATCAACCTCACTACGACAATCTCTATTACTTCACTGGAAAAACTTTTCATTTTCGAACTAATCATGGATTTACCACAACATAGCTTGTGGCTCGTTGGTTTAGGGGTATGATTCTCGCTTAGGATGCGAGAGGTCCCGGGTTAAACTAGCAGACGAGCCCTCTCTCGCAATAAGCATAAACTGTCTTTTAAAGCAAAAACCATTTTCGATGCTTTCAAACCGTTACTATAAAACGAATTATTTTCTGATTAAATATTTTCTACTAAGGATGTTGATGCTTTTAGAACGAACCCTTGCGACCACAAGGCTATTTTTCATTCATTCATTTTGAAGCTTTTTATCATTATTCGCCGACAAATATGAAAATGGGTGCATAAATTAAAACACTATTTCTTTCTCTCTCTCTCGCATCATAAAAGAAAATACTGAGTTCTTTAGAACCCAGCAAATATTGCCACACACCGAGCGATAGCTTATTTAGAGCGGGGTTTTGGTAATATTTTTTGACTAGCAAAAAACGCACCTCGAATTTCTCTTAGTGGTTACGATATGTCACTGCGCAAAGCGGTCGAACAAATTGCGGATTTGCCACGATAGCTCTCGTGGCTCGTTGGTCTAGGGGTATGATTCTCGCTTTGGGTGCGAGTGGTCCCGGGTTCAAATCCCGGACGAGCCCAATACAACACGCTTTATTCGGAAATACATTCCTGACCCGATAAGACTTGATTTTATAACATCCAATTATACATGCACATCCAACAAGAGTCTTTTTAAGAGAGTGGACTTGCGTGTTCCAATGATTGATGCTTCGGAGGCACCAATTTCAGATACGCATCGAAACGTTGTTTTCAATCACAAGAAAAATTTTCAAAACTTCAAGTCAAAACAAATCGGCGACGTCTTGGGTATTACTCGTTGGTTTATGCTTCTGATTCTCGCATCCGCTGCGAGCATTCATCAAAATACTCTCTCCCTCTCTCATCTTAATAAACATAATAAGTTCCTTACAACCTTACAGAAATTGCCACAGACCGCACGATGGCATAGTCAGGGCCGGGTATTGGCAATAGTTTTCAACTAGCAATAATCGCACTTTGGATTTTCCTCATTGATTACGATACTGTCACTGCGCAAAGGTAAAGAGGCTATTTGAAATAGTCCTAAAGTGTTCACCAGTGCTAACCTTTGTGACGATTAGACAAATCAGACTCTTGTGCGGATCGACATATGAAAATACCTTTTGCTCCAATGTAAAACTATGCGTAAGTTCCTTGATATTTCGTAGTTTATAGGTATCTCCGAAGAATAAATAGAATTAATTTAAAGTTGACGCTGTTTTCCTCCATTTATTTAATTTTCGTTAACTCTCATGAAATGATGTATTTTGAATAGTTTACCTTGAGTAACTTTCGAAAATACTTAGGAACATCAGTATTTATCATTCGTAAATTTTTCGCAGTACTCCATTGGCTCGTTGGTCTAGGGGTATGATTCTCGCTTCGGGTGCGAGAGGTCCCGGGTTCAACTCCCGGACGAGCCCTGTCTGGCAATATGCTTAACATGTCTTTTACTGTTCTCGTTGCTTTCAAACCGTTAATATCAAACGAATTATCTACTAAAAAGTATTTTTACTAATGACGTCGATGCTTTCAGGACGAAAATAATCTCACTGCAACATTGCTTTTTATCTTTCATTGTAAAAACTATCTTAATTCGAACTAATCACGTCGGCGCTTGCGGCTCCTTGGGGTAGGGGTATGATTCTCGCTTAGGGTGCGAGAGGTCCCGGGTTCAACTCCCGGACGAGCCCTCTCTCGCAATATGCATAACATGTCTTTTAGAGCAAAAACCGTTTTCGATGCTTTCAAACTGTTTGTATCAAACAAATTATCTACTAAATAAATATTCTCTACCAAGGACATTGATGCTTTTAGGACGAAATTAACCTCCCGACCACAAAGCTATTTTTCATTCATTGAAAAAACTTTCCAAATTCTAACTAATCGCAAATTTGCCAAAATAGAACTTGTGGCTCGTTGGCCTAAGAAATGATTGATTTTTGCTTGAGGTCCCGGAAGCAACTCCCAGACAAGCCCTTTCTCGCAATATGCTTAACATGTCTTTTAGAAAAGAAACCGTTCTGGATGCTTTCAAACCGTTACTATCAAACGAATTATCTACTAAATATATGTTTTTACTAAATCCGTTGGTGCTTTCATGACGAAATCAACCTCACTACGACAATCTCTATTACTTCATTGGAAAAACTTTTCATTTTCGAACTAATCATGGATTTACCACAACATAGCTTGTGGCTCGTTGGTTTAGGGGTATGATTCTCGCTTAGGATGCGAGAGGTCCCGGGTTAAACTAGCAGACGAGCCCTCTCTCGCAATAAGCATAAACTGTCTTTTAAAGCAAAAACCATTTTCGATGCTTTCAAACCGTTACTATAAAACGAATTATTTTCTGATTAAATATTTTCTACTAAGGATGTTGATGCTTTTAGAACGAACCCTTGCGACCACAAGGCTATTTTTCATTCATTCATTTTGAAGCTTTTTATCATTATTCGCCGACAAATATGAAAATGGGTGCATAAATTAAAACACCTTTTCTTTCTCTCTCTCTCTCGCATCATAAAAGAAAATACTGAGTTCTTTAGAACCCAGATATTGCCTTTAGAAGCGATAGCTTATTAGCAATATTTTTTGACTAGCAAAAAACGCACCTCGAATTTCTCTTAGTGGTTACGATATGTCTTGCGCAGAGCGTCGGGTTTTGGGATTTTTTTTGATAGCTCTCGTGGCTCGTTGGTCTAGGGGTATGATTCTCGCTTTGGGTGCGAGAGGTCCCGGGTTCAAATCCCGGACGAGCCCAATACAACACGCTTTATTCGGAAATACATTCCTGACCCGATAAGACTTGATTTTATAACATCCAATTATACATGCACATCCAACAAGAGTCTTTTTAAGAGAGTGGACTTGCGTGTTCCAATGATTGATGCTTCGGAGGCACCAATTTCAGATACGCATCGAAACGTTGTTTTCAATCACAAGAAAAATTTTCAAAACTTCAAGTCAAAACAAATCGGCGACGTCTTGGGTATTACTCGTTGGTTTATGCTTCTGATTCTCGCATCCGCTGCGAGCATTCATCAAAATACTCTCTCCCTCTCTCATCTTAATAAACATAATAAGTTCCTTACAACCTTACAGAAATTGCCACAGACCGCACGATGGCATAGTCAGGGCCGGGTATTGGCAATAGTTTTTCAACTAGCAATAATCGCACTTTGGATTTTCCTCATTGATTACGATACTGTCACTGCGCAAAGGTAAAGAGGCTATTTGAAATAGTCCTAAAGTGTTCACCAGTGCTAACCTTTGTGACGATTAGACAAATCAGACTCTTGTGCGGATCGACATATGAAAATACCTTTTGCTCCAATGTAAAACTATGCGTAAGTTCCTTGATATTTCGTAGTTTATAGGTATCTCCGAAGAATAAATAGAATTAATTTAAAGTTGACGCTGTTTTCCTCTATTTATTTAATTTTCGTTTAACTCTCATGAAATGATGTATTTTGAATAGTTTACCTTGAGTAACTTTCGAAAATACTTAGGAACATCAGTATTTATCATTCGTAAATTTTTCGCAGTACTCCATTGGCTCGTTGGTCTAGGGGGTATGATTCTCGCTTCGGGTGCGAGAGGTCCCGGGTTCAACTCCCGGACGAGCCCTGTCTGGCAATATGCTTAACATGTCTTTTACTGTTCTCGTTGCTTTCAAACCGTTACTATCAAACGAATTATCTACTAAAAAGTATTTTTACTAATGACGTCGATGCTTTCAGGACGAAAATAATCTCACTGCAACATTGCTTTTTATCTTTCATTGTAAAAACTATCTTAATTCGAACTAATCACGTCGGCGCTTGCGGCTCGTTGGTCTAGGGGTATGATTCTCGCTTAGGGTGCGAGAGGTCCCGGGTTCAACTCCCGGACGAGCCCTCTCTCGCAATATGCATAACATGTCTTTTAGAGCAAAAACCGTTTTCGATGCTTTCAAACTGTTTGTATCAAACAGATTATCTACTAAATAAATATTCTCTACCAAGGACATTGATGCTTTTAGGACGAAATTAACCTCCCGACCACAAAGCTATTTTTCATTCATTGAAAAAACTTTCCAAATTCTAACTAATCGCTAATTTGCCAAAATAGAACTTGTGGCTCGTTGGCCTAAGAATATGATTTTTGCTTGAGGTCCCGGAAGCAACTCCCAGACAAGCCCTTTCTCGCAATATGCTTAACATGTCTTTTAGAAAAGAAACCGTTCTGGATGCTTTCAAACCGTTACTATCAAACGAATTATCTACTAAATATATGTTTTTACTAAATCCGTTGGTGCTTTCATGACGAAATCAACCTCACTACGACAATCTCTATTACTTCATTGGAAAAACTTTTCATTTTCGAACTAATCATGGATTTACCACAACATAGCTTGTGGCTCGTTGGTTTAGGGGTATGATTCTCGCTTAGGATGCGAGAGGTCCCGGGTTAAACTAGCAGACGAGCCCTCTCTCGCAATAAGCATAAACTGTCTTTTAAAGCAAAAACCATTTTCGATGCTTTCAAACCGTTACTATAAAACGAATTATTTTCTCATTAAATATTTTCTACTAAGGATGTTGATGCTTTTAGAACGAACCCTTGCGACCACAAGGCTATTTTTCATTCATTCATTTTGAAGCTTTTTATCATTATTCGCCGACAAATATGAAAATGGGTGCATAAATTAAAACACCTTTTCTTTCTCTCTCTCTCGCATCATAAAAGAAAATACTGAGTTCTTTATAACCCTGCAAATATTGCCACACACCGAGCGATAGCTTATTCAGAGCGGGGTTTTGGTAATATTTTTTGACTAGCAAAAAACGCACCTCGAATTTCTCTTAGTGGTTACGATATGTCACTGCGCAAAGCGGTCGAACAAATTGCGGATTTGCCACGATAGCTCTCGTGGCTCGTTGGTCTAGGGGTATGATTCTCGCTTTGGGTGCGAGAGGTCCCGGGTTCAAATCCCGGACGAGCCCAATACAACACGCTTTATTCGGAAATACATTCCTGACCCGATAAGGCTTGATTTTATAACATCCAATTATACATGCACATCCAACAAGAGTCTTTTTAAGAGAGTGGACTTGCGTGTTCAAATGATTGATGCTTCGGAGGCACCAATTTCAGATACGCATCGAAACGTTGTTTTCAATCACAAGAAAAATTTTCAAAACTTCAAGTCAAAACAAATCGGCGACGTCTTGGGTATTACTCGTTGGTTTATGCTTCTGATTCTCGCATCCGCTGCGAGCATTCATCAAAATACTCTCTCCCTCTCTCATCTTAATAAACATAATAAGTTCCTTACAACCTTACAGAAATTGCCACAGACCGCACGATGGCATAGTCAGGGCCGGGTATTGGCAATAGTTTTCAACTAGCAATAATCGCACTTTGGATTTTCCTCATTGATTACGATACTGTCACTGCGCAAAGGTAAAGAGGCTATTTGAAATAGTCCTAAAGTGTTCACCAGTGCTAACCTTTGTGACGATTAGACAAATCAGACTCTTGTGCGGATCGACATATGAAAATACCTTTTGCTCCAATGTAAAACTATGCGTAAGTTCCTTGATATTTCGTAGTTTATAGGTATCTCCGAAGAATAAATAGAATTAATTTAAAGTTGACGCTGTTTTCCTCTATTTATTGAATTTTCGTTAACTCTCATGAAATGATGTATTTTGAATAGTTTACCTTGAGTAACTTTCGAAAATACTTAGGAACATCAGTATTTATCATTCGTAAATTTTTCGCAGTACTCCATTGGCTCGTTGGTCTAGGGGTATGATTCTCGCTTCGGGTGCGAGAGGTCCCGGATTCAACTCCCGGACGAGCCCTGTCTGGCAATATGCTTAACATGTCTTTTACTGTTCTCGTTGCTTTCAAACCGTTAATATCAAACGAATTATCTACTAAAAAGTATTTTTACTAATGACGTCGATGCTTTCAGGACGAAAATAATCTCACTGCAACATTGCTTTTTATCTTTCATTGTAAAAACTATCTTAATTCGAACTAATCACGTCGGCGCTTGCGGCTCGTTGGTCTAGGGGTATGATTCTCGCTTAGGGTGCGAGAGGTCCCGGGTTCAACTCCCGGACGAGCCCTCTCTCGCAATATGCATAACATGTCTTTTGGAGCAAAAAAACCGTTTTCGATGTTTTCAAACTGTTAGTATCAAACAAATTATCTACTAAATAAATATTCTCTACCAAGGACATTGATGCTTTTAGGACGAAATTAACCTCCCGACCACAAAGCTATTTTTCATTCATTGAAAAAACTTTCCAAATTCTAACTAATCGCTAATTTGCCAAAATGGAACTTGTGGCTCGTTGGCCTAAGAATATGATTTTTTTTGCTTGAGGTCCCGGAAGCAACTCCCAGACAAGCCCTTTCTCGCAATATGCTTAACATGTCTTTTAGAAAAGAAACCGTTCTGGATGCTTTCAAACCGTTACTATCAAACGAATTATCTACTAAATATATGTTTTTACTAAGGCCGTTGGTGCTTTCATGACGAAATCAACCTCACTACGACAATCTCTATTACTTCATTGGAAAAACTTTTCATTTTCGAACTAATCATGGATTTACCACAACATAGCTTGTGGCTCGTTGGTTTAGGGGTATGATTCTCGCTTAGGGTGCGAGAGGTCCCGGGTTAAACTAGCAGACGAGCCCTCTCTCGCAATAAGCATAAACTGTCTTTTAAAGCAAAAACCATTTTCGATGCTTTCAAACCGTTACTATAAAACGAATTATTTTCTCATTAAATATTTTCTACTAAGGATGTTGATGCTTTTAGAACGAACCCTTGCGACCACAAGGCTATTTTTCATTCATTCATTTTGAAGCTTTTTATCATTATTCGCCGACAAATATGAAAATGGGTGCATAAATTAAAACACCTTTTCTTTCTCTCTCTCTCGCATCATAAAAGAAAATACTGAGTTCTTTAGAACCCAGCAAATATTGCCACACACCGAGCGATAGCTTATTCAGAGCGGGGTTTTGGTAATATTTTTTGACTAGCAAAAAACGCACCTCGAATTTCTCTTAGTGGTTACGATATGTCACTGCGCAAAGCGGTCGAACAAATTGCGGATTTGCCACGATAGCTCTCGTGGCTCGTTGGTCTAGGGGTATGATTCTCGCTTTGGGTGCGAGAGGTCCCGGGTTCAAATCCCGGACGAGCCCAATACAACACGCTTTATTCGGAAATACATTCCTGACCCGATAAGGCTTGATTTTATAACATCCAATTATACATGCACATCCAACAAGAGTCTTTTTAAGAGAGTGGACTTGCGTGTTCAAATGATTGATGCTTCGGAGGCACCAATTTCAGATACGCATCGAAACGTTGTTTTCAATCACAAGAAAAATTTTCAAAACTTCAAGTCAAAACAAATCGGCGACGTCTTGGGTATTACTCGTTGGTTTATGCTTCTGATTCTCGCATCCGCTGCGAGCATTCATCAAAATACTCTCTCCCTCTCTCATCTTAATAAACATAATAAGTTCCTTACAACCTTACAGAAATTGCCACAGACCGCACGATGGCATAGTCAGGGCCGGGTATTGGCAATAGTTTTCAACTAGCAATAATCGCACTTTGGATTTTCCTCATTGATTACGATACTGTCACTGCGCAAAGGTAAAGAGGCTATTTGAAATAGTCCTAAAGTGTTCACCAGTGCTAACCTTTGTGACGATTAGACAAATCAGACTCTTGTGCGGATCGACATATGAAAATACCTTTTGCTCCAATGTAAAACTATGCGTAAGTTCCTTGATATTTCGTAGTTTATAGGTATCTCCGAAGAATAAATAGAATTAATTTAAAGTTGACGCTGTTTTCCTCTATTTATTGAATTTTCGTTAACTCTCATGAAATGATGTATTTTGAATAGTTTACCTTGAGTAACTTTCGAAAATACTTAGGAACATCAGTATTTATCATTCGTAAATTTTTCGCAGTACTCCATTGGCTCGTTGGTCTAGGGGTATGATTCTCGCTTCGGGTGCGAGAGGTCCCGGATTCAACTCCCGGACGAGCCCTGTCTGGCAATATGCTTAACATGTCTTTTACTGTTCTCGTTGCTTTCAAACCGTTAATATCAAACGAATTATCTACTAAAAAGTATTTTTACTAATGACGTCGATGCTTTCAGGACGAAAATAATCTCACTGCAACATTGCTTTTTATCTTTCATTGTAAAAACTTTCTTAATTCGAACTAATCACGTCGGCGCTTGCGCGGCTCGTTGGTCTAGGGGTATGATTCTCGCTTAGGGTGCGAGAGGTCCCGGGTTCAACTCCCGGACGAGCCCTCTCTCGCAATATGCATAACATGTCTTTTGGAGCAAAAACCGTTTTCGATGTTTTCAAACTGTTAGTATCAAACAAATTATCTACTAAATAAATATTCTCTACCAAGGACATTGATGCTTTTAGGACGAAATTAACCTCCCGACCACAAAGCTATTTTTCATTCATTGAAAAAACTTTCCAAATTCTAACTAATCGCTAATTTGCCAAAATAGAACTTGTGGCTCGTTGGCCTAAGAATATGATTTTTGCTTTTTTGCTTGAGGTCCCGGAAGCAACTCCCAGACAAGCCCTTTCTCGCAATATGCTTAACATGTCTTTTAGAAAAGAAACCGTTCTGGATGCTTTCAAACCGTTACTATCAAACGAATTATCTACTAAATATATGTTTTTACTAAGGCCGTTGGTGCTTTCATGACGAAATCAACCTCACTACGACAATCTCTATTACTTCATTGGAAAAACTTTTCATTTTCGAACTAATCATGGATTTACCACAACATAGCTTGTGGCTCGTTGGTTTAGGGGTATGATTCTCGCTTAGGGTGCGAGAGGTCCCGGGTTAAACTAGCAGACGAGCCCTCTCTCGCAATAAGCATAAACTGTCTTTTAAAGCAAAAACCATTTTCGATGCTTTCAAACCGTTACTATAAAACGAATTATTTTCTCATTAAATATTTTCTACTAAGGATGTTGATGCTTTTAGAACGAACCCTTGCGACCACAAGGCTATTTTTCATTCATTCATTTTGAAGCTTTTTATCATTATTCGCCGACAAATATGAAAATGGGTGCATAAATTAAAACACCTTTTTTTCTTTCTCTCTCTCTCGCATCATAAAAGAAAATACTGAGTTCTTTAGAACCCAGCAAATATTGCCACACACCGAGCGATAGCTTATTCAGAGCGGGGTTTTGGTAATATTTTTTGACTAGCAAAAAACGCACCTCGAATTTCTCTTAGTGGTTACGATATGTCACTGCGCAAAGCGGTCGAACAAATTGCGGATTTGCCACGATAGCTCTCGTGGCTCGTTGGTCTAGGGGGTATGATTCTCGCTTTGGGTGCGAGAGGTCCCGGGTTCAAATCCCGGACGAGCCCAATACAACACGCTTTATTCGGAAATACATTCCTGACCCGATAAGGCTTGATTTTATAACATCCAATTATACATGCACATCCAACAAGAGTCTTTTTAAGAGAGTGGACTTGCGTGTTCAAATGATTGATGCTTCGGAGGCACCAATTTCAGATACGCATCGAAACGTTGTTTTCAATCACAAGAAAAATTTTCAAAACTTCAAGTCAAAACAAATCGGCGACGTCTTGGGTATTACTCGTTGGTTTATGCTTCTGATTCTCGCATCCGCTGCGAGCATTCATCAAAATAATCTCCCCCTCTCTCATCTTAATAAACATAATAAGTTCCTTACAACCTTACAGAAATTGCCACAGACCGCACGATGGCATAGTCAGGGCGGGGTATTGGCAATAGTTTTTTTCAACTAGCAATAATCGCACTTTGGATTTTCCTCATTGATTACGATACTGTCACTGCGCAAAGGTAAAGAGGCTATTTGAAATAGTCCTAAAGTGTTTTCACCAGTGCTAACCTTTGTGACGATTAGACAAATCAGACTCTTGTGCGGATCGACATATGAAAATACCTTTTGCTCCAATGTAAAACTATGCGTAAGTTCCTTGATATTTCGTAGTTTATAGGTATCTCCGAAGAATAAATAGAATTAATTTAAAGTTGACGCTGTTTTCCTCTATTTATTTAATTTTCGTTAACTCTCATGAAATGATGTATTTTGAATAGTTTACCTTGAGTAACTTTCGAAAATACTTAGGAACATCAGTATTTATCATTCGTAAATTTTTCGCAGTACTCCATTGGCTCGTTGGTCTAGGGGTATGATTCTCGCTTCGGGTGCGAGAGGTCCCGGGTTCAACTCCCGGACGAGCCCTGTCTGGCAATATGCTTAACATGTCTTTTACTGTTCTCGTTGCTTTCAAACCGTTAATATCAAACGAATTATCTACTAAAAAGTATTTTTACTAATGACGTCGATGCTTTCAGGACGAAAATAATCTCACTGCAACATTGCTTTTTATCTTTCATTGTAAAAACTATCTTAATTCGAACTAATCACGTCGGCGCTTGCGGCTCGTTGGTCTAGGGGTATGATTCTCGCTTAGGGTGCGAGAGGTCCCGGGTTCAACTCCCGGACGAGCCCTCTCTCGCAATATGCATAACATGTCTTTTGGAGCAAAAACCGTTTTCGATGTTTTCAAACTGTTAGTATCAAACAAATTATCTACTAAATAAATATTCTCTACCAAGGACATTGATGCTTTTAGGACGAAATTAACCTCCCGACCACAAAGCTATTTTTCATTCATTGAAAAAACTTTCCAAATTCTAACTAATCGCTAATTTGCCAAAATGGAACTTGTGGCTCGTTGGCCTAAGAATATGATTTTTGCTTGAGGTCCCGGAAGCAACTCCCAGACAAGCCCTTTCTCGCAATATGCTTAACATGTCTTTTTGAAAAGAAACCGTTCTGGATGCTTTCAAACCGTTACTATCAAACGAATTATCTACTAAATATATGTTTTTACTAAGGCCGTTGGTGCTTTCATGACGAAATCAACCTCACTACGACAATCTCTATTACTTCATTGGAAAAACTTTTCATTTTCGAACTAATCATGGATTTACCACAACATAGCTTGTGGCTCGTTGGTTTAGGGGTATGATTCTCGCTTAGGGTGCGAGAGGTCCCGGGTTAAACTAGCAGACGAGCCCTCTCTCGCAATAAGCATAAACTGTCTTTTAAAGCAAAAACCATTTTCGATGCTTTCAAACCGTTACTATAAAACGAATTATTTTCTCATTAAATATTTTCTACTAAGGATGTTGATGCTTTTAGAACGAACCCTTGCGACCACAAGGCTATTTTTCATTCATTCATTTTGAAGCTTTTTATCATTATTCGCCGACAAATATGAAAATGGGTGCATAAATTAAAACACCTTTTCTTTCTCTCTCTCTCGCATCATAAAAGAAAATACTGAGTTCTTTAGAACCCAGCAAATATTGCCACACACCGAGCGATAGCTTATTCAGAGCGGGGTTTTGGTAATATTTTTTTACTAGCAAAAAACGCACCTCGAATTTCTCTTAGTGGTTACGATATGTCACTGCGCAAAGCGGTCGAACAAATTGCGGATTTGCCACGATAGCTCTCGTGGCTCGTTGGTCTAGGGGTATGATTCTCGCTTTGGGTGCGAGAGGTCCCGGGTTCAAATCCCGGACGAGCCCAATACAACACGCTTTATTCGGAAATACATTCCTGACCCGATAAGGCTTGATTTTATAACATCCAATTATACATGCACATCCAACAAGAGTCTTTTTAAGAGAGTGGACTTGCGTGTTCAAATGATTGATGCTTCGGAGGCACCAATTTCAGATACGCATCGAAACGTTGTTTTCAATCACAAGAAAAATTTTCAAAACTTCAAGTCAAAACAAATCGGCGACGTCTTGGGTATTACTCGTTGGTTTATGCTTCTGATTCTCGCATCCGCTGCGAGCATTCATCAAAATACTCTCTCCCTCTCTCATCTTAATAAACATAATAAGTTCCTTACAACCTTACAGAAATTGCCACAGACCGCACGATGGCATAGTCAGGGCCGGGTATTGGCAATAGTTTTTCAACTAGCAATAATCGCACTTTGGATTTTCCTCATTGATTACGATACTGTCACTGCGCAAAGGTAAAGAGGCTATTTGAAATAGTCCTAAAGTGTTCACCAGTGCTAACCTTTGTGACGATTAGACAAATCAGACTCTTGTGCGGATCGACATATGAAAATACCTTTTGCTCCAATGTAAAACTATGCGTAAGTTCCTTGATATTTCGTAGTTTATAGGTATCTCCGAAGAATAAATAGAATTAATTTAAAGTTGACGCTGTTTTCCTCTATTTATTGAATTTTCGTTAACTCTCATGAAATGATGTATTTTGAATAGTTTACCTTGAGTAACTTTCGAAAATACTTAGGAACATCAGTATTTATCATTCGTAAATTTTTCGCAGTACTCCATTGGCTCGTTGGTCTAGGGGTATGATTCTCGCTTCGGGTGCGAGAGGTCCCGGGTTCAACTCCCGGACGAGCCCTGTCTGGCAATATGCTTAACATGTCTTTTACTGTTCTCGTTGCTTTCAAACCGTTAATATCAAACGAATTATCTACTAAAAAGTATTTTTACTAATGACGTCGATGCTTTCAGGACGAAAATAATCTCACTGCAACATTGCTTTTTATCTTTCATTGTAAAAAACTTTCTTAATTCGAACTAATCACGTCGGCGCTTGCGGCTCGTTGGTCTAGGGGTATGATTCTCGCTTAGGGTGCGAGAGGTCCCGGGTTCAACTCCCGGACGAGCCCTCTCTCGCAATATGCATAACATGTCTTTTGGAGCAAAAACCGTTTTCGATGTTTTCAAACTGTTAGTATCAAACAAATTATCTACTAAATAAATATTCTCTACCAAGGACATTGATGCTTTTAGGACGAAATTAACCTCCCGACCACAAAGCTATTTTTCATTCATTGAAAAAACTTTCCAAATTCTAACTAATCGCTAATTTGCCAAAATGGAACTTGTGGCTCGTTGGCCTAAGAATATGATTTTTGCTTGAGGTCCCGGAAGCAACTCCCAGACAAGCCCTTTCTCGCAATATGCTTAACATGTCTTTTTGAAAAGAAACCGTTCTGGATGCTTTCAAACCGTTACTATCAAACGAATTATCTACTAAATATATGTTTTTACTAAGGCCGTTGGTGCTTTCATGACGAAATCAACCTCACTACGACAATCTCTATTACTTCATTGGAAAAACTTTTCATTTTCGAACTAATCATGGATTTACCACAACATAGCTTGTGGCTCGTTGGTTTAGGGGTATGATTCTCGCTTAGGGTGCGAGAGGTCCCGGGTTAAACTAGCAGACGAGCCCTCTCTCGCAATAAGCATAAACTGTCTTTTAAAGCAAAAACCATTTTCGATGCTTTCAAACCGTTACTATAAAACGAATTATTTTCTCATTAAATATTTTCTACTAAGGATGTTGATGCTTTTAGAACGAACCCTTGCGACCACAAGGCTATTTTTCATTCATTCATTTTGAAGCTTTTTATCATTATTCGCCGACAAATATGAAAATGGGTGCATAAATTAAAACACCTTTTCTTTCTCTCTCTCTCGCATCATAAAAGAAAATACTGAGTTCTTTAGAACCCAGCAAATATTGCCACACACCGAGCGATAGCTTATTCAGAGCGGGGTTTTGGTAATATTTTTTTACTAGCAAAAAACGCACCTCGAATTTCTCTTAGTGGTTACGATATGTCACTGCGCAAAGCGGTCGAACAAATTGCGGATTTGCCACGATAGCTCTCGTGGCTCGTTGGTCTAGGGGTATGATTCTCGCTTTGGGTGCGAGAGGTCCCGGGTTCAAATCCCGGACGAGCCCAATACAACACGCTTTATTCGGAAATACATTCCTGACCCGATAAGGCTTGATTTTATAACATCCAATTATACATGCACATCCAACAAGAGTCTTTTTAAGAGAGTGGACTTGCGTGTTCCAATGATTGATGCTTCGGAGGCACCAATTTCAGATACGCATCGAAACGTTGTTTTCAATCACAAGAAAAATTTTCAAAACTTCAAGTCAAAACAAATCGGCGACGTCTTGGGTATTACTCGTTGGTTTATGCTTCTGATTCTCGCATCCGCTGCGAGCATTCATCAAAATACTCTCTCCCTCTCTCATCTTAATAAACATAATAAGTTCCTTACAACCTTACAGAAATTGCCACAGACCGCACGATGGCATAGTCAGGGCGGGGTATTGGCAATAGTTTTCAACTAGCAATAATCGCACTTTGGATTTTCCTCATTGATTACGATACTGTCACTGCGCAAAGGTAAAGAGGCTATTTGAAATAGTCCTAAAGTGTTCACCAGTGCTAACCTTTGTGACGATTAGACAAATCAGACTCTTGTGCGGATCGACATATGAAAATACCTTTTGCTCCAATGTAAAACTATGCGTAAGTTCCTTGATATTTCGTAGTTTATAGGTATCTCCGAAGAATAAATAGAATTAATTTAAAGTTGACGCTGTTTTCCTCTATTTATTTAATTTTCGTTAACTCTCATGAAATGATGTATTTTGAATAGTTTACCTTGAGTAACTTTCGAAAATACTTAGGAACATCAGTATTTATCATTCGTAAATTTTTCGCAGTACTCCATTGGCTCGTTGGTCTAGGGGTATGATTCTCGCTTCGGGTGCGAGAGGTCCCGGGTTCAACTCCCGGACGAGCCCTGTCTGGCAATATGCTTAACATGTCTTTTACTGTTCTCGTTGCTTTCAAACCGTTAATATCAAACGAATTATCTACTAAAAAGTATTTTTACTAATGACGTCGATGCTTTCAGGACGAAAATAATCTCACTGCAACATTGCTTTTTATCTTTCATTGTAAAAAACTTTCTTAATTCGAACTAATCACGTCGGCGCTTGCGGCTCGTTGGTCTAGGGGTATGATTCTCGCTTAGGGTGCGAGAGGTCCCGGGTTCAACTCCCGGACGAGCCCTCTCTCGCAATATGCATAACATGTCTTTTGGAGCAAAAAACCGTTTTCGATGTTTTCAAACTGTTAGTATCAAACAAATTATCTACTAAATAAATATTCTCTACCAAGGACATTGATGCTTTTAGGACGAAATTAACCTCCCGACCACAAAGCTATTTTTCATTCATTGAAAAAACTTTCCAAATTCTAACTAATCGCAAATTTGCCAAAATAGAACTTGTGGCTCGTTGGCCTAAGAATATGATTTTTGCTTAAGGTGCTTGAGGTCCCGGAAGCAACTCCCAGACAAGCCCTTTCTCGCAATATGCTTAACATGTCTTTTTAGAAAAGAAACCGTTCTGGATGCTTTCAAACCGTTACTATCAAACGAATTATCTACTAAATAAATGTTTTTACTAAGGCCGTTGGTGCTTTCATGACGAAATCAACCTCACTACGACAATCTCTATTACTTCATTGGAAAAACTTTTCATTTTCGAACTAATCATGGATTTACCACAACATAGCTTGTGGCTCGTTGGTTTAGGGGTATGATTCTCGCTTAGGGTGCGAGAGGTCCCGGGTTAAACTCCCAGACGAGCCCTCTCTCGCAATAAGCATAAACTGTCTTTTAAAGCAAAAAACCATTTTCGATGCTTTCAAACCGTTACTATAAAACGAATTATTTTCTCATTAAATATTTTCTACTAAGGATGTTGATGCTTTTAGAACGAACCCTTGCGACCACAAGGCTATTTTTCATTCATTCATTTTGAAGCTTTTTATCATTATTCGCCGACAAATATGAAAATGGGTGCATAAATTAAAACACCTTTTCTTTCTCTCTCTCTCGCATCATAAAAGAAAATACTGAGTTCTTTAGAACCCAGCAAATATTGCCACACACCGAGCGATAGCTTATTCAGAGCGGGGTTTTGGTAATATTTTTTTACTAGCAAAAAACGCACCTCGAATTTCTCTTAGTGGTTACGATATGTCACTGCGCAAAGCGGTCGAACAAATTGCGGATTTGTCACGATAACTCTCGTGGCTCGTTGGTCTAGGGGTATGATTCTCGCTTTGGGTGCGAGAGGTCCCGGGTTCAAATCCCGGACGAGCCCAATACAACACGCTTTATTCGGAAATACATTCCTGACCCGATAAGGCTTGATTTTATAACATCCAATTATACATGCACATCCAACAAGAGTCTTTTTAAGAGAGTGGACTTGCGTGTTCAAATGATTGATGCTTCGGAGGCACCAATTTCAGATACGCATCGAAACGTTGTTTTCAATCACAAGAAAAATTTTCAAAACTTCAAGTCAAAACAAATCGGCGACGTCTTGGGTATTACTCGTTGGTTTATGCTTCTGATTCTCGCATCCGCTGCGAGCATTCATCAAAATACTCTCTCCCTCTCTCATCTTAATAAACATAATAAGTTCCTTACAACCTTACAGAAATTGCCACAGACCGCACGATGGCATAGTCAGGGCGGGGTATTGGCAATAGTTTTCAACTAGCAATAATCGCACTTTGGATTTTCCTCATTGATTACGATACTGTCACTGCGCAAAGGTAAAGAGGCTATTTGAAATAGTCCTAAAGTGTTCACCAGTGCTAACCTTTGTGACGATTAGACAAATCAGACTCTTGTGCGGATCGACATATGAAAATACCTTTTGCTCCAATGTAAAACTATGCGTAAGTTCCTTGATATTTCGTAGTTTATAGGTATCTCCGAAGAATAAATAGAATTAATTTAAAGTTGACGCTGTTTTCCTCTATTTATTTAATTTTCGTTAACTCTCATGAAATGATGTATTTTGAATAGTTTACCTTGAGTAACTTTCGAAAATACTTAGGAACATCAGTATTTATCATTCGTAAATTTTTCGCAGTACTCCATTGGCTCGTTGGTCTAGGGGAATGATTCTCGCTTCGGGTGCGGGAGGTCCCGGATTCAACTCCCGGACGAGCCCTGTCTGGCAATATGCTTAACATGTCTTTTACTGTTCTCGTTGCTTTCAAACCGTTAATATCAAACGAATTATCTACTAAAAAGTATTTTTACTAATGACGTCGATGCTTTCAGGACGAAAATAATCTCACTGCAACATTGCTTTTTATCTTTCATTGTAAAAACTTTCTTAATTCGAACTAATCACGTCGGCGCTTGCGGCTCGTTGGTCTAGGGGTATGATTCTCGCTTAGGGTGCGAGAGGTCCCGGGTTCAACTCCCGGACGAGCCCTCTCTCGCAATATGCATAACATGTCTTTTGGAGCAAAAACCGTTTTCGATGTTTTCAAACTGTTAGTATCAAACAAATTATCTACTAAATAAATATTCTCTACCAAGGACATTGATGCTTTTAGGACGAAATTAACCTCCCGACCACAAAGCTATTTTTCATTCATTGAAAAAAACTTTCCAAATTCTAACTAATCGCTAATTTGCCAAAATAGAACTTGTGGCTCGTTGGCCTAAGAATATGATTTTTGCTTGCTTGAGGTCCCGGAAGCAACTCCCAGACAAGCCCTTTCTCGCAATATGCTTAACATGTCTTTTAGAAAAGAAACCGTTCTGGATGCTTTCAAACCGTTACTATCAAACGAATTATCTACTAAATATATGTTTTTACTAAGGCCGTTGGTGCTTTCATGACGAAATCAACCTCACTACGACAATCTCTATTACTTCATTGGAAAAACTTTTCATTTTCGAACTAATCATGGATTTACCACAACATAGCTTGTGGCTCGTTGGTTTAGGGGTATGATTCTCGCTTAGGGTGCGAGAGGTCCCGGGTTAAACTAGCAGACGAGCCCTCTCTCGCAATAAGCATAAACTGTCTTTTAAAGCAAAAACCATTTTCGATGCTTTCAAACCGTTACTATAAAACGAATTATTTTCTCATTAAATATTTTCTACTAAGGATGTTGATGCTTTTAGAACGAACCCTTGCGACCACAAGGCTATTTTTCATTCATTCATTTTGAAGCTTTTTATCATTATTCGCCGACAAATATGAAAATGGGTGCATAAATTAAAAAAACACCTTTTCTTTTCTCTCTCTCTCGCATCATAAAAGAAAATACTGAGTTCTTTAGAACCCAGCAAATATTGCCACACACCGAGCGATAGCTTATTCAGAGCGGGGTTTTGGTAATATTTTTTGACTAGCAAAAAACGCACCTCGAATTTCTCTTAGTGGTTACGATATGTCACTGCGCAAAGCGGTCGAACAAATTGCGGATTTGTCACGATAACTCTCGTGGCTCGTTGGTCTAGGGGTATGATTCTCGCTTTGGGTGCGAGAGGTCCCGGGTTCAAATCCCGGACGAGCCCAATACAACACGCTTTATTCGGAAATACATTCCTGACCCGATAAGGCTTGATTTTATAACATCCAATTATACATGCACATCCAACAAGAGTCTTTTTAAGAGAGTGGACTTGCGTGTTCAAATGATTGATGCTTCGGAGGCTCCAATTTCAGATACGCATCGAAACGTTGTTTTCAATCACAAGAAAAATTTTCAAAACTTCAAGTCAAAACAAATCGGCGACGTCTTGGGTATTACTCGTTGGTTTATGCTTCTGATTCTCGCATCCGCTGCGAGCATTCATCAAAATACTCTCTCCCTCTCTCATCTTAATAAACATAATAAGTTCCTTACAACCTTACAGAAATTGCCACAGACCGCACGATGGCATAGTCAGGGCGGGGTATTGGCAATAGTTTTCAACTAGCAATAATCGCACTTTGGATTTTCCTCATTGATTACGATACTGTCACTGCGCAAAGGTAAAGAGGCTATTTGAAATAGTCCTAAAGTGTTCACCAGTGCTAACCTTTGTGACGATTAGACAAATCAGACTCTTGTGCGGATCGACATATGAAAATACCTTTTGCTCCAATGTAAAACTATGCGTAAGTTCCTTGATATTTCGTAGTTGATAGGTATCTCCGAAGAATAAATAGAATTAATTTAAAGTTGACGCTGTTTTCCTCTATTTATTTAATTTTCGTTAGCTCTCATGAAATGATGTATTTTGAATAGTTTACCTTGAGTAACTTTCGAAAATACTTAGGAACATCAGTATTTATCATTCGTAAATTTTTCGCAGTACTCCATTGGCTCGTTGGACTAGGGGTATGATTCTCGCTTCGGGTGCGAGAGGTCCCGGATTCCACTCCCGGACGAGCCCTGTCTGGCAATATGCTTAACATGTCTTTTACTGTTCTCGTTGCTTTCAAACCGTTAATATCAAACGAATTATCTACTAAAAAGTATTTTTACTAATGACGTCGATGCTTTCAGGACGAAAATAATCTCACTGCAACATTGCTTTTTATCTTTCATTGTAAAAACTTTCTTAATTCGAACTAATCACGTCGGCGCTTGCGGCTCGTTGGTCTAGGGGTATGATTCTCGCTTAGGGTGCGAGAGGTCCCGGGTTCAACTCCCGGACGAGCCCTCTCTCGCAATATGCATAACATGTCTTTTGGAGCAAAAACCGTTTTCGATGTTTTCAAACTGTTAGTATCAAACAAATTATCTACTAAATAAATATTCTCTACCAAGGACATTGATGCTTTTAGGACGAAATTAACCTCCCGACCACAAAGCTATTTTTCATTCATTGAAAAAGCTTTCCAAATTCTAACTAATCGCAAATTTGCCAAAATAGAACTTGTGGCTCGTTGGCCTAAGAATATGATTTTTGCTTAAGGTGCTTGAGGTCCCGGAAGCAACTCCCAGACAAGCCCTTTCTCGCAATATGCTTAACATGTCTTTTAGAAAAGAAACCGTTCTGGATGCTTTCAAACCGTTACTATCAAACGAATTATCTACTAAATAAATGTTTTTACTAAGGCCGTTGGTGCTTTCATGACGAAATCAACCTCACTACGACAATCTCTATTACTTCATTGGAAAAACTTTTCATTTTCGAACTAATCATGGATTTACCACAACATAGCTTGTGGCTCGTTGGTTTAGGGGTATGATTCTCGCTTAGGGTGCGAGAGGTCCCGGGTTAAACTCCCAGACGAGCCCTCTCTCGCAATAAGCATAAACTGTCTTTTAAAGCAAAAACCATTTTCGATGCTTTCAAACCGTTACTATAAAACGAATTATTTTCTGATTAAATGTTTTCTACTAAGGATGTTGATGCTTTTAGAACGAACCCTTGCGACCACAAAGCTATTTTTCATTCATTCATTTTGAAGCTTTTTATCATTATTCGCCGACAAATATGAAAATGGGTGCATAAATTAAAACACCTTTTCTTTCTCTCTCTCTCGCATCATAAAAGAAAATACTGAGTTCTTTAGAACCCAGCAGATATTGCCACACACCGAGCGATAGCTTATTCAGAGCGGGGTTTTGGTAATATTTTTTGACTAGCAAAAAACGCACCTCGAATTTCTCTTAGTGGTTACGATATGTCACTGCGCAAAGCGGTCGAACAAATTGCGGATTTGCCACGATAGCTCTCGTGGCTCGTTGGTCTAGGGGTATGATTCTCGCTTTGGGTGCGAGAGTCCCCGGGTTGAAATCCCGGACGAGCCCAATACAACACGCTTTATTTGAAAATACATTCCTGACCCGATAAGGCTTGATTTTATAACATCCAATTATACATACACATCCAACAAGAGTCTTTTTAAGAGAGTGGACTTGCGTGTTCAAATGATTGATGCTTCGGAGGCTCCAATTTCAGATACGCATCGAAACGTTGTTTTCAATCACAAGAAAAATTTTCAAAACTTCAAGTCAAAACAAATCGGCGACGTCTTGGGTATTACTCGTTGGTTTATGCTTCTGATTCTCGCATCCGCTGCGAGCATTCATCAAAATACTCTCTCCCTCTCTCATCTTAATAAACATAATAAGTTCCTTACAACCTTACAGAAATTGCCACAGACCGCACGATGGCATAGTCAGGGCGGGGTATTGGCAATAGTTTTCAACTAGCAATAATCGCACTTTGGATTTTCCTCATTGATTACGATACTGTCACTGCGCAAAGGTAAAGAGGCTATTTGAAATAGTCCTAAAGTGTTTCACCAGTGCTAACCTTTGTGGCGATTAGACAAATCAGACTCTTGTGCGGATCGACATATGAAAATACCTTTTGCTCCAATGTAAAACTATGCGTAAGTTCCTTGATATTTCGTAGTTGATAGGTATCTCCGAAGAATAAATAGAATTAATTTAAAGTTGACGCTGTTTTCCTCCATTTATTTAATTTTCGTTAACTCTCATGAAATGATGTATTTTGAATAGTTTACCTTGAGTAACTTTCGAAAATACTTAGGAACATCAGTATTTATCATTCGTAAATTTTTCGCAGTACTCCATTGGCTCGTTGGTCTAGGGGTATGATTCTCGCTTCGGGTGCGAGAGGTCCCGGGTTCAACTTCCGGACGAGCCCTGTCTGGCAATATGCTTAACATGTCTTTTACTGTTCTCGTTGCTTTCAAACCGTTAATATCAAACGAATTATCTACTAAAAAGTATTTTTACTAATGACGTCGATGCTTTCAGGACGAAAATAATCTCACTGCAACATTGCTTTTTATCTTTCATTGTAAAAACTTTCTTAATTCGAACTAATCACGTCGGCGCTTGCGGCTCGTTGGTCTAGGGGTATGATTCTCGCTTAGGGTGCGAGAGGTCCCGGGTTCAACTCCCGGACGAGCCCTCTCTCGCAATATGCATAACATGTCTTTTGGAGCAAAAACCGTTTTCGATGTTTTCAAACTGTTAGTATCAAACAAATTATCTACTAAATAAATATTCTCTACCAAGGACATTGATGCTTTTAGGACGAAATTAACCTCCCGACCACAAAGCTATTTTTCATTCATTGAAAAAGCTTTCCAAATTCTAACTAATCGCAAATTTGCCAAAATAGAACTTGTGGCTCGTTGGCCTAAGAATATGATTTTTGCTTAAGGTGCTTGAGGTCCCGGAAGCAACTCCCAGACAAGCCCTTTCTCGCAATATGCTTAACATGTCTTTTAGAAAAGAAACCGTTCTGGATGCTTTCAAACCGTTACTATCAAACGAATTATCTACTAAATAAATGTTTTTACTAAGGCCGTTGGTGCTTTCATGACGAAATCAACCTCACTACGACAATCTCTATTACTTCATTGGAAAAACTTTTCATTTTCGAACTAATCATGGATTTACCACAACATAGCTTGTGGCTCGTTGGTTTAGGGGTATGATTCTCGCTTAGGGTGCGAGAGGTCCCGGGTTAAACTCCCAGACGAGCCCTCTCTCGCAATAAGCATAAACTGTCTTTTAAAGCAAAAACAATTTTCGATGCTTTCAAACCGTTACTATAAAACGAATTATTTTCTGATTAAATGTTTTCTACTAAGGATGTTGATGCTTTTAGAACGAACCCTTGCGACCACAAAGCTATTTTTCATTCATTCATTTTGAAGCTTTTTATCATTATTCGCCGACAAATATGAAAATGGGTGCATAAATTAAAACACCTTTTCTTTCTCTCTCTCTCGCATCATAAAAGAAAATACTGAGTTCTTTAGAACCCAGCAGATATTGCCACACACCGAGCGATAGCTTATTCAGAGCGGGGTTTTGGTAATATTTTTTGACTAGCAAAAAACGCACCTCGAATTTCTCTTAGTGGTTACGATATGTCACTGCGCAAAGCGGTCGAACAAATTGCGGATTTGCCACAATAGCTCTCGTGGCTCGTTGGTCTAGGGGTATGATTCTCGCTTTGGGTGCGAGAGTCCCCGGGTTGAAATCCCGGACGAGCCCAATACAACACGCTTTATTTGAAAATACATTCCTGACCCGATAAGGCTTGATTTTATAACATCCAATTATACATGCACATCCAACAAGAGTCTTTTTAAGAGAGTGGACTTGCGTGTTCAAATGATTGATGCTTCGGAGGCACCAATTTCAGATACGCATCGAAACGTTGTTTTCAATCACCAGAAAAATTTTCAAAACTTCAAGTCAAATCAAATCGGCGACGTCTTGGGTATTACTCGTTGGTGTATGCTTCTGATTCTCGCTTCCGCTGCGAGCATTCAGCAAAATAATCTCTCCCTCTCTCATCTTAATAAACACAATAAGTTCCTTACAACCTTACAGAAATTGCCACAGACCGCACGATGGCATAGTCAGGGCGGGGTATTGGCAATAGTTTTCAACTAGCAATAATCGCACTTTGGATTTTCCTCATTGATTACGATACTGTCACTGCGCAAAGGTAAAGAGGCTATTTGAAATAGTCCTAAAGTGTTTCACCAGTGCTAACCTTTGTGGCGATTAGACAAATCAGACTCTTGTGCGGATCGACATATGAAAATACCTTTTGCTCCAATGTAAAACTATGCGTAAGTTCCTTGATATTTCGTAGTTGATAGGTATCTCCGAAGAATAAATAGAATTAATTTAAAGTTGACGCTGTTTTCCTCCATTTATTTAATTTTCGTTAACTCTCATGAAATGATGTATTTTGAATAGTTTACCTTGAGTAACTTTCGAAAATACTTAGGAACATCAGTATTTATCATTCGTAAATTTTTCGCAGTACTCCATTGGCTCGTTGGTCTAGGGGTATGATTCTCGCTTCGGGTGCGAGAGGTCCCGGGTTCAACTTCCGGACGAGCCCTGTCTGGCAATATGCTTAACATGTCTTTTACTGTTCTCGTTGCTTTCAAACCGTTAATATCAAACGAATTATCTACTAAAAAGTATTTTTACTAATGACGTCGATGCTTTCAGGACGAAAATAATCTCACTGCAACATTGCTTTTTATCTTTCATTGTAAAAACTTTCTTAATTCGAACTAATCACGTCGGCGCTTGCGGCTCGTTGGTCTAGGGGTATGATTCTCGCTTAGGGTGCGAGAGGTCCCGGGTTCAACTCCCGGACGAGCCCTCTCTCGCAATATGCATAACATGTCTTTTGGAGCAAAAACCGTTTTCGATGTTTTCAAACTGTTAGTATCAAACAAATTATCTACTAAATAAATATTCTCCACCAAGGACATTGATGCTTTTAGGACGAAATTAACCTCCCGACCACAAAGCTATTTTTCATTCATTGAAAAAGCTTTCCAAATTCTAACTAATCGCAAATTTGCCAAAATAGAACTTGTGGCTCGTTGGCCTAAGAATATGATTTTTGCTTAAGGTGCTTGAGGTCCCGGAAGCAACTCCCAGACAAGCCCTTTCTCGCAATATGCTTAACATGTCTTTTAGAAAAGAAACCGTTCTGGATGCTTTCAAACCGTTACTATCAAACGAATTATCTACTAAATAAATGTTTTTACTAAGGCCGTTGGTGCTTTCATGACGAAATCAACCTCACTACGACAATCTCTATTACTTCATTGGAAAAACTTTTCATTTTCGAACTAATCATGGATTTACCACAACATAGCTTGTGGCTCGTTGGTTTAGGGGTATGATTCTCGCTTAGGGTGCGAGAGGTCCCGGGTTAAACTCCCAGACGAGCCCTCTCTCGCAATAAGCATAAACTGTCTTTTAAAGCAAAAACCATTTTCGATGCTTTCAAACCGTTACTATAAAACGAATTATTTTCTGATTAAATGTTTTCTACTAAGGATGTTGATGCTTTTAGAACGAACCCTTGCGACCACAAAGCTATTTTTCATTCATTCATTTTGAAGCTTTTTATCATTATTCGCCGACAAATATGAAAATGGGTGCATAAATTAAAACACCTTTTCTTTCTCTCTCTCTCGCATCATAAAAGAAAATACTGAGTTCTTTAGAACCCAGCAGATATTGCCACACACCGAGCGATAGCTTATTCAGAGCGGGGTTTTGGTAATATTTTTTGACTAGCAAAAAACGCACCTCGAATTTCTCTTAGTGGTTACGATATGTCACTGCGCAAAGCGGTCGAACAAATTGCGGATTTGCCACAATAGCTCTCGTGGCTCGTTGGTCTAGGGGTATGATTCTCGCTTTGGGTGCGAGAGTCCCCGGGTCCAAATCCCGGACGAGCCCAATACAACACGCTTTATTTGAAAATACATTCCTGACCCGATAAGGCTTGATTTTATAACATCCAATTATACATGTACATCCAACAAGAGTCTTTTTAAGAGAGTGGACTTGCGTGTTCAAATGATTGATGCTTCGGAGGCACCAATTTCAGATACGCATCGAAACGTTGTTTTCAATCACCAGAAAAATTTTCAAAACTTCAAGTCAAATCAAATCGGCGACGTCTTGGGTATTGCTCGTTGGTGTATGCTTCTGATTCTCGCTTCCGCTGCGAGCATTCAGCAAAATAATCTCTCCCTCTCTCATCTTAATAAACATAATAAGTTCCTTACAACCTTACAGAAATTGCCACAGACCGCACGATGGCATAGTCAGGGCGGGGTATTGGCAATAGTTTTCAACTAGCAATAATCGCACTTTGGATTTTCCTCATTGATTACGATACTGTCACTGCGCAAAGGTAAAGAGGCTATTTGAAATAGTCCTAAATTGTTTCACCAGTGCTAACCTTTGTGGCGATTAGACAAATCAGACTCTTGTGCGGATCGACATATGAAAATACCTTTTGCTCCAATGTAAAACTATGCGTAAGTTCCTTGATATTTCGTAGTTGATAGGTATCTCCGAAGAATAAATAGAATTAATTTAAAGTTGACGCTGTTTTCCTCCATTTATTTAATTTTCGTTAACTCTCATGAAATGATGTATTTTGAATAGTTTACCTTGAGTAACTTTCGAAAATACTTAGGAACATCAGTATTTATCATTCGTAAATTTTTCGCAGTACTCCATTGGCTCGTTGGTCTAGGGGTATGATTCTCGCTTCGGGTGCGAGAGGTCCCGGGTTCAACTTCCGGACGAGCCCTGTCTGGCAATATGCTTAACATGTCTTTTTTACTATTTCTCGTTGCTTTCAAAACCGTTAATATCAAACGAATTATCTACTAAAAAGTTTTTTTACTAATGACGTCGATGCTTTCAGGACGAAAATAATCTCACTGCAACATTGCTTTTTATCTTTTCATTGTAAAAACTTTCTTAATTCGAAAACTAATTCACGTCGGCGCTTGCGGCTCGTTGGTCTAGGGGTATGATTCTCGCTTCGGGGTGCGAGAGGTCCCGGGTTCAACTCCCGGACGAGCCCTCTCTCGCAATATGCATAACAATTTTGGAGCAAAAACCGTTTTCGATGTTTTCAAACTGTTAGTATCAAACAAATTATCTACTAAATAAATATTCTCCACCAAGGACATTGATGCTTTTAGGACGAAATTAACCTCCCGACCACAAAGCTATTTTTCATTCATTGAAAAAGCTTTCCAAATTCTAACTAATCGCAAATTTGCCAAAATAGAACTTGTGGCTCGTTGGCCTAAGAATATGATTTTTGCTTAAGGTGCTTGAGGTCCCGGAAGCAACTCCCAGACAAGCCCTTTCTCGCAATATGCTTAACATGTCTTTTAGAAAAGAAACCGTTCTGGATGCTTTCAAACCGTTACTATCAAAAACGAATTATCTACTAAATAAATGTTTTTACTAAGGCCGTTGGTGCTTTCATGACGAAATCAACCTCACTACGACAATCTCTATTACTTCATTGGAAAAACTTTTCATTTTCGAACTAATCATGGATTTACCACAACATAGCTTGTGGCTCGTTGGTTTAGGGGTATGGTTCTCGCTTAGGGTGCGAGAGGTCCCGGGTTAAACTCCCAGACGAGCCCTCTCTCGCAATAAGCATAAACTGTCTTTTAAAGCAAAAACCATTTTCGATTCTATCAAACCGTTACTATAAAACGAATTATTTTCTGATTAAATATTTTCTACTAAGGATGTTGATGCTTTTAGAACGAACCCTTGCGACCACAAAGCTATATTTCATTCATTCATTTTGAAGCTTTTTATCATTATTCGCCGACAAATATGAAAATGGGTGCATAAATTAAAACACCTTTTCTTTCTCTCTCTCTCGCATCATAAAAGAAAATACTGAGTTCTTTAGAACCCAGCAGATATTGCCACACACCGAGCGATAGCTTTATCAGAGCGGGGTTTTGGTAATATTTTTTGACTAGCAAAAAACGCACCTCGAATTTCTCTTAGTGGTTACGATATGTCACTGCGCAAAGCGGTCGAACAAATTGCGGATTTGCCACAGTAGCTCCCATGGCTCGTTGGTCTAGGGGTATGATTGTCGCTTTGGGTGCGAGAGGACCCGGGTTCAAATCCCGGACGAGCCCAATACAACGCGTTTTATTTGGAAATACATTCCTGACCCGATAAGGCTTGATTTTATAACATCCAATTATACATGCACATCCAACAAGTCTTCTTAAGAGAGTGGACTTTCGTGTTCAAATGATTGATGCTTCGGAGGCACCAATTTCAGATACGCATCAAAACGTTGTTTTCAATCACCAGAAAAATTTTCAAAACTTCAAGTCAAAACAAATCGGCGACGTCTTGGGTATTACTCGTTGGTGTATGCTTCTGATTCTCGCTTCCGCTGCGAGCATTCATCAAAATACTCTCTCCCTCTCTCATCTTAATAAACTTAATAAGTTCCTTACAACCTTACAGAAATTGACACAGACCGCACGATGGCATAGTCAGGGCGGGGTATTGGCAATAGTTTTCAACTAGCAATAATCGCACTTTGGATTTTCCTCATTGATTACGATACTGTCACTGCGCAAAGGTAAAGAGGCTATTTGAAATAGTCCTAAAGTGTTTCACCAGTGCTAACCTTTGTGGCGATTAGACAAATCAGACTCTTGTGCGGATCGACATATGAAAATACCTTTTTGCTCCAATGTAAAACTACGCGTAAATTCCTTGATATTTCGTAGTTTATAGGTATCTCCGAAGAATAAATAGAATTAATTTAAAGTTGACGCTGTTTACCTTCATTTATTTTATTTTCGTTAACTCTCATGAAATGATGTATTTTGAATAGTTTACCTTGAGTAACTTTCGAAAATACTTAGGAACATCAGTATTTATCATTCGTAAATTTTTCGCAGTACTCCATTGGCTCGTTGGTCTAGGGGTATGATTCTCGCTTCGGGTGCGAGAGGTCCCGGGTTCAACTTCCGGACGAGCCCTGTCTGGCAATATGCATAACATGTATTTTGGAGCAAAAACCGTTTTCGATGTTTTCAAACTGTTAGTATCAAACAAATTATCTACTAAATAAATATTCTCCACCAAGGACATTGATGCTTTTAGGACGAAATTAACCTCCCGACCACAAAGCTATTTTTCATTCATTGAAAAAGCTTTCCAAATTCTAACTAATCGCAAATTTGCCAAAATAGAACTTGTGGCTCGTTGGCCTAAGAATATGATTTTTGCTTAAGGTGCTTGAGGTCCCGGAAGCAACTCCCAGACAAGCCCTTTCTCGCAATATGCTTAACATGTCTTTTAGAAAAGAAACCGTTCTGGATGCTTTCAAACCGTTACTATCAAACGAATTATCTACTAAATAAATGTTTTTACTAAGGCCGTTGGTGCTTTCATGACGAAATCAACCTCACTACGACAATCTCTATTACTTCATTGGAAAAACTTTTCATTTTCGAACTAATCATGGATTTACCACAACATAGCTTGTGGCTCGTTGGTTTAGGGGTATGGTTCTCGCTTAGGGTGCGAGAGGTCCCGGGTTAAACTCCCAGACGAGCCCTCTCTCGCAATAAGCATAAACTGTCTTTTAAAGCAAAAACCATTTTCGATTCTATCAAACCGTTACTATAAAACGAATTATTTTCTGATTAAATATTTTTTCTACTAAGGATGTTGATGCTTTTAGAACGAACCCTTGCGACCACAAAGCTATATTTCATTCATTCATTTTGAAGCTTTTTATCATTATTCGCCGACAAATATGAAAATGGGTGCATAAATTAAAAAACACCTTTTCTTTCTCTCTCTCTCTCGCATCATAAAAGAAAATACTGAGTTTCTTTAGAACCCAGCAGATATTGCCACACACCGAGCGATAGCTTTATCAGAGCGGGGTTTTGGTAATATTTTTTTGACTAGCAAAAAACGCACCTCGAATTTCTCTTAGTGGTTACGATATGTCACTGCGCAAAGCGGTCGAACAAATTGCGGATTTGCCACAGTAGCTCCCATGGCTCGTTGGTCTAGGGGTGTGATTGTCGCTTTGGGTGCGAGAGGACCCGGGTTCAAATCCCGGACGAGCCCCAATACAACGCGTTTTATTTGGAAATACATTCCTGACCCGATAAGGCTTGATTTTATAACATCCAATTATACATGCACATCCAACAAGTCTTCTTAAGAGAGTGGACTTTCGTGTTCAAATGATTGATGCTTCGGAGGCACCAATTTCAGATACGCATCAAAACGTTGTTTTCAATCACCAGAAAAATTTTCAAAACTTCAAGTCAAAACAAATCGGCGACGTCTTGGGTATTACTCGTTGGTGTATGCTTCTGATTCTCGCTTCCGCTGCGAGCATTCATCAAAATACTCTCTCCCTCTCTCATCTTAATAAACTTAATAAGTTCCTTACAACCTTACAGAAATTGACACAGACCGCACGATGGCATAGTCAGGGCGGGGTATTGGCAATAGTTTTCAACTAGCAATAATCGCACTTTGGATTTTCCTCATTGATTACGATACTGTCACTGCGCAAAGGTAAAGAGGCTATTTGAAATAGTCCTAAAGTGTTTCACCAGTGCTAACCTTTGTGGCGATTAGACAAATCAGACTCTTGTGCGGATCGACATATGAAAATACCTTTTTGCTCCAATGTAAAACTACGCGTAAATTCCTTGATATTTCGTAGTTTATAGGTATCTCCGAAGAATAAATAGAATTAATTTAAAGTTGACGCTGTTTACCTTCATTTATTTTATTTTCGTTAACTCTCATGAAATGATGTATAATAATTAGTTTACCTTGAGTAACTTTCGAAAATACTTAGGAACATCAGTATTTATCATCTGTCAATTTTTCACAGTTTGCTGCGTGGCTCGTTGGTCTAGGGGTATGATTCTCTCTTCGGGTACGAGAGGTCCCGGGTTCAACTCCCGGTCGAGCCCTGTCTGGCAATATGCTTAACTCGCCTTTTAATGGTCTCAATGCTCTCAAACTGTTACTATCAAACAAATTATCTACTAAATAAATATTTTTATCAATGACGTCGATGCTTTCAGGACGAAAATAATCTCACTGCGACACTGCTTTTTATCTTTCATTGGAAAAACTTTCTAAATTCGAACTAATCACGTCGGCGCTTGCGGCTCGTTGGTCTAGGGGTATGATTCTCGCTTAGGGTGCGAGAGGTCCGTGGTTAATCTCCCGGGCGAGACCTCTCTCGCAATAATCCTTACTTGTCTTTTAGAGCAGAAACCGTTTTCGATGCTCTCAAACTGTTAGTATCAAACAAATTATCTACTAAATAAATATTTTCGACGAAGGACGTTGGAGCTTTTTGGACGAAATTAACCTCCCGTCCACAAGGCTAATTTTTATTCATTGAAAAAACTTTCCAAATTCTAACTAATAGCAGATTTGCCAAAATAGAACTTGTGGCTCGTTGGCCTAAGAATATGATTTTTGCTTAGGGTGCTAGAGGTTTCGGTCTCAACTCCCAGACAACTCCTTTTTCGAAATATGCTTAACATGTCTTTTAGAGCAGAAACCGTTCTGGATGCTTTCTAACCGTTACTATCATACGAATTATCTACTAAATAAATGATTTCACTAAGGCCGTTGGTGCTTTCATGACGAAATCAACTTCACTACGACAATCTTTATTACTTCATTGGAGAAACTTTTCATTTTCGAACTATTCATGGATTTACCAGAACATAGCTTGTGGCTTGTTGGTTTAGGGGTATGGCCTCGCTTAGGGTACGAGAGGTCCCGGGTTAAACTCCCAGACGAGCCCTCTCTCTCAATATGCATAACCTTTCTTTTAAAGCAAAAACCCTTTTCGATGCTTTCAAACCGTTGCTATGAAACGAATTATTTTCTGATTAAATATTTTCTCCTAAGGATGTTGATGCTTTTAGAACGAACCCTTGCGACCACAAAGCTATTTTTCATTCATTCATTTTAAAGCTTTTTATCATTATTCGCCGACAAATATGAAAATGTGAGAATACATTAAAACACCTTTTCTTTCTCTCTCTCTCGTATCATAAAAGAAAATAATGAGTTCCTTAGAATCCAGCAGAGATTGTCACAGACCGAGCGATAGCTTAATCAGAGCGGGGTATTGGTAATATTTTCTGACCAGCAAAAACCGCATCTCGAAATTCCCTTATTGGTTACGATACTGCCACTGCGCAAAGCGGCCGAACTAATTGCGGATTTGCCACGATAGCTCTCGTGGCTCGTTGGTCTAGGGGTATGATTCACGCTTTGGGTGCGAGAGGTCCCGGGTTCAAATCCCGGACGAGCCCAATACAACACGCTTTATTTGGAAATACATTCCTGACCCGATAAGGGTTGATTTTATAACATCCAATTATACATGCACATCCAACAAGAGTCTTTTTAAGAGAGTGGACTTTCGTGTTTAAATGATTGATGCTTCGGAGGCACCAATTTCAGATACGCATCAAAACGTTGTTTTCAATCACCAGAAAAATTTTTCAAAACTTCAAGTCAAAACATATCGGCGACGTCATGGGTATTACTCGTAGGAGTATGTTTCTGATTATCGCTTCCCCTGCGAGCATTCATCAAAATACTCTCTCCCTCTCTCATCTTAATAAACATAATAAGTTCTTTACAACCTTACAGAATTGCCACAGACCGCACGATGGCATAGTCAGGGCGGGGTATTGGCAATAGTTCTCAACTAGCAATAATCGCGCTTTGGATTTTCCCCAATGATTACGATACTGTCACTGCGCAAAGGCAAAGAGGCTATTTGAAATATTCCTAAAGTGTTTCACCAGTGCTAACCTTTGTGGCGATTAGACAAATCAGACTCTTGTGCGAATCGACATATGAAAATACCTTTTGCTTCAATGTAAAACTATGCGTAAATTCCTTGATATTTCGTAGTTTATAGATATCTCCGAAGAATAAATAGAATTAATTTAAAGTTGACTCTGTTTACCTTCATTTATTTAATTTTTTGTTAACTCTCATGAAATGATGTATAATAATTAGTTTACCTTGAGTAACTTTCGAAAATACTTAGGAACATCAGTATTTATCATCTGTCAATTTTTCACAGTCTGCTACGTGGCTCTTTGGTCTAGGGGTATGATTCTCGCTTAGGGTGCGATAGGTCCGTGGTTCAACTTCCGGGCGAGCCCTCTCTCGCAACATGCATAACTTGTCTAGAGCAAAAACCGTTTTCGATGCTCTCAAACTGTTAGTATCAAACAAATTATCTACTAAATAAATATTTTCTACTAAGGACGTTGATGCTTTTAGGACGAAATTAACCTCCCGACCACAAAGCTGTTTTTCATTCATTGAAAAATCTTTCCAAATTCTAACTAATCGCAGATTTGCCAAAATATAACTTGTGGCTCGTTGGCCTTGGAATATGATTTTTGCTTAGGGTGCTAGAGGTCTCGGTCTCAAATCCCAGACAACACCTTTCTCGAAATATGCTTAACATGTCTTTTAGAGCAGAAACCGTTCTGGATGCTTTCAAACCGTTACTATCAAACGAATTATCTACTAAATAAATGTTTTTACTAAGGCCGTTGGTGCTTTCATGACGAAATCAACCTCACTACGACAATCTCTATTACTTCATTGGAGAAACTTTTCATTTTCGAACTAATCATGGATTTACCAGAACATAGCTTGTGGCTCGTTGGTTTAGGGGTATGGTCTCTCTTAGGGTACGAGAGGTCCCGGGTTAAACTCCGAGACGAACCCTCTCTCGCAATATGCATAACCTGTGTTTTAAAGCAAAAACCCTTTTCGATGATTTCAAACCGTTACTATAAAACGAATTATTTTCTGATTAAATATTTTCTCCTAAGGATGTTGATGCTTTTAGAACGAACCCTTGCGACCACAAAGCTATTTATCATTCATTCATTTTTAAGCTTTTTATCATTATTCGCTGAAAAATATGAAGATGGGAGCATACATTAAAACACCTTTTCTTACTCTCTCTCTCTCTCGCACCATAAAAGAAAATAATGAGTTCCTTAGAACCCAGCAGAGATTGCCACAGACCGAGCGATAGCTTAATCAGAGCCGGGTATTGGTAATATTTTTTGACTAGCAAAAAACGCAACTCGAATTTCCCTTATTGGTTACGATACTGCCACTGCGCAAAGTGGTTGAACTATTTGCGGATTTGCCACAATCGCTCCCGTGGCTCGTAGGTCTAGGGGTATGATTCTCGCTTTGGGTGCGAGGGGTCCCAGATTCGAATCCCGGACGAGCCCAATACAACGCGCTTTAATTGGAAATACACCGATAAGGAATTGTTATATAACATCCAATTATACATGCACATCCAACAAGAGTCTATTTAAGAGAGTAGACTTTCGTGTTCAAATCATTGATGCTTCGGAGGCACCAACTTCAGATACGCATCGAAACGTTGTTTTCAATCACCAGAAAAATTTTTCAAAACTTCAAGTAAAAACAAATCGGCGACGTCTTGGGTATTGCTCGTTGGTGTATGCTTCTGATTCTCGCTTCTGCTGCGAGCATTCATCAAAATACTCTCTCCCTCTCTCACCTTAATAAACATAATAAGTTACTTACAACTTTACAGAAATTGCCAATGACCGCACGATGGCATAGACAGGGCGGGGTATTGGCAATATTTTTTTCAAAACTTCAAGTCAAAACGAATCGGCGACGTCTTGGGTATTGCTCGTTGGTGTAGGCTTATGATTCTCGCTTCTGCTGCGAGCATTTATCAAAATACTCTCTCCCTCTCTCATCTTAATAAACATAATAAGTTACTTACATCCTTACTGAAATTGCCACAGACCGCAAGATGGCATAGTCAGGGCGGGATATTGGCAATAGTTTTCAACTAGCAATAATCGTACTTCGGATTTTCCTTATTGATTACGACACTGCTACTGTGCAAGGGTAAAGGGGCTATTTGAAATAGTCCTAATGTGTTTCACCAGTGCTAACCTTTGTGGCGATTAGGCAAATCAGACTCTTGTGCGGATCGACATAGGAAAATACCTTTTGCTCCAATGTAAAACTATGCGTAAGTTCCTTGATATTTCGTAGTTTATAGGTTTCTCCGAAGAATAAATAGAATTAATTTAAAGTTGACGCTGTTTTCCTCCGTTTATTTAATTTTCGTTAACTCTCATGAAATGATGTATATTGAATAGTTTACCTTGAGTAACTTTCGAAAATACTTAGGAACATCAGTATTTATCATTTGTAAATTTTTCGCAGTACTCCATTGGCTCGTTGGTCTAGGGGTATGATTCTCGCTTCGGGTGCGAGAGGTCCCGGGTTCAACTCCCGGACGAGCCCTGTCTGGCAATATGTTTAACATGTCTTTTACAGTTCTCGTTGCTTTCAAACCGTTACTATCAAACGAATTATCTACTAAAAAGTATTTTTACTAATGACGTCGATGCTTTCAGGACGAAAATAATCTCACTGCGACAATGCTTTTTATCTTTCATTGTAAAAACTTTCTTAATTCGAACTAATCACGTCGGCGCTTGCGGCTCGTTGGTCTAGGGGTATGATTCTCGCTTAGGGTGCGAGAGGTCCCGGGTTCAACTCCCGGACGAGCCCTCTCTCGATATATGCATAACATGTCTTTTAGAGCAAAAACCGTTTTCGATGCTTTCAAACTGTTAGTATCAAACAAATTATCTACTAAATAAATATTCTCTACCAAGTCCGTTGATGCTTTTAGGACGAAATTAACCTCCCGACCACAAAGCTATTTTTCATTCAATGAAAAAACTTTCCAAATTCTAACTAATCGCAAATTTGCCAAAATAGAACTTGTGGCTCGTTGGAATAAGAATATGATTTTTGCTTAAGGTGCTTGAGGTCCCGGGAGCAACTCCCAGACAAGCCCTTTCTCGCAATATGCTTAACATGTCTTTTAGAAAAGAAACCGTTCTGGATGTTTTCAAACCGTTACTATCAAACGAATTATCTACTAAATAAATGTTTTTACTAAGGCCGTTGGTGCTTTCATGACAAAATCAACCTCACTACGACAATCTCTATTACTTCATTGGAAAAACTTTTCATTTTCGAACTAATCATGGATTTACCATAACATAGCTTGTGCCTCGTTGGTTTGGGGGTATGATTCTCGCTTAGGGTGCGAGAGGTCCCGGGTTAAACTCCCAGACGGGCCCTCTCTCGCAATAAGCTGTCTTTAAAGCAAAAACCATTTTCGATGCTTTCAAACCGTTAATATAAAACGAAATATTTTCTGATTAAATATTTTCTACTAAGGATGTTGATGCTTTTAGAACGAACCCTTGCGACCACAAAGCTATTTTTCATTCATTCAGTTTTAGCTTTTTATCATTATTCGCAGACAAATATGAAAATGGGAGCATACATTAAAACACCTTTTCTTTCTCTCTCTATCGCATCATAAAAGAAAATAATGAGTTTTTTAGAACCCAGCAGAGATTTCCACAGACCGAGCGATAGCTTAATCAGAGCGGGCTTTTGGTAATATTTTTTGACTAGCAAAAAAGGCACCTCGAAATTCCATTATTGGTTACGATACTGCCACTGCGCAAAGCGGTCGAACTAATTGCGGATTTGCAACGATAGCTCTCGTGGCTCGTTGGTCTAGGGGTATGATTCTCGCTTTGGGTGCGAGAGGTCCCGGGTTCAAATCCCGGACGAGCCCAGTACTGCACGCTTTATTTGAAAATACATTCCTGACCCTATAAGGATTGATTTTATAACATCCAATTATACATGCACATCCAACAAGAGTCTTTTTAAGAGAGTAGACTTTCGTGTTCAAACGATTGATGCTTCGGAGGCACCAATTTCAGATATGCATCGAAACGTTGTTTTCAATCACCAGAAAAATTTTTTGAAAACTTCAAGTCAAAACAAATCGGCGATGTCATGGGTATTGCTCGTTGGTGTATGCATATTATTCTCTCTTCTGCTGCGAGCATTCATCAAAATACTCTCTCCCTCTCTCACCTTAATAAACATAATAAGTTACTTACAACTTTACAGAAATTGCCACAGACCGCACGATGGCATAGACAGGGCGGGGTATTGGCAATATTTTTTTCAAAACTTCAAGTCAAAACGAATCGGCGACGTCTTGGGTATTGCTCATTGGTGTATGCTTCTGATTCTCGCTTCTGCTGCGAGCATTTATCAAAATACTCTCTCCCTCTCTCATCTTAATAAACATAATAAGTAACTTACATCCTTACTGAAATTGCCACAGACCGCACGATGGCATAGTCAGGGCGGGATATTGGCAATAGTTTTCAACTAGCAATAATCGTACTTCGGATTTTCCTTATTGATTACGATACTGCTACTGCGCAAGGGTAAAGAGGCTATTTGAAATAGTCCTAATGTGTTTCACCAGTGCTAACCTTTGTGGCGATTATACAAATCAGACTCTTGTGCGGATCGACATAGGAAAATAGCTTTTGCTCCAATGTAAAACTATGCGTAAGTTCCTTGATATTCAGTAGTTTATACGTATCTCCGAAGAATAAATAGAATTAATTTAAAGTTGACGCTGTTTTCCTCCATTTATTTAATTTTCGTTAACTCTCATGAAATGATGTATTTTGAATAGTTTACCTTGAGTAACTTTCGAAAATACTTAGGAACATCAGTATTTATCATTTGTAAATTTTTCGCAGTACTCCATTGGCTCGTTGGTCTAGGGGTATGATTCTCGCTTCGGGTGCGAGAGGTCCCGGGTTCAACTCCCGGACGAGCCCTGTCTGGCAATATGTTTAACATGTCTTTACTGTTCTCGTTGCTTTCAAACCGTTACTATCAAACGAATTATCTACTAAAAAGTATTTTTACTAATGACGTCGTTGCTTTCAGGACGAAAATAATCTCACTGCAACATTGCTTTTTATCTTTCATTGTAAAAACTTTCTTAATTCGAAATAATCACGTCGGCGCTTGCGGCTCGTTGGTCTAGGGGTATGATTCTCGCTTAGGGTGCGAGAGGTCCCGGGTTCAACTCCCGGACGAGCCCTCTCTCGATATATGCATAACTTGTCTTTTAGAGCAAAAACCGTTTTCGATGCTCTCAAACTGTTAGTATCAAACAAATTATCTACTAAATAAATATTTTCGACGAAGGACGTTGGTGCTTTTTGGACGAAATTAACCTCCCGTCCACAAAGCTATTTTTCATTCATTGAAAAAACTTTCCAAATTCTAACTAATCGCAGATTTGCCAAAATAGAACTTGTGGCTCGTTGGCCTAGGAATATGATTTTTGCTTAGGGTGCTAGAGGTCTCGGGTTCAACTCCCAGACAAGCTCTTTCTCGCAATATGCTTAACATGTCTTTTAGAGCAGAAACCGTTCTGGATGCTTTCAAACCGTTACTATCAAACGAATTATCTACTAAATAAATGTTTTTACTAAGGCCGTTGGTGCTTTCATGACGAAATCAACCTCACTACGACAATCTCTATTACTTCATTGGAAAAACTTTTCATTTTCGAACTAATCATGGATTTACCATAACATAGCTTGTGGCTCGTTGGTTTATGGGTATGGTCTCGCTTAGGGTACTAGAGGTCCCGGGTTAAACTCCCAGACGAGCCCTCTCTCTCAATATGCATAACCTGTCTTTTAAAGCAAAAACCCTTTTCGATGCTTTCAAACCGTTACTATAAAACGAATTATTTTCTGATTAAATATTTTTTACTAAGGATGTTGATGCTTTTAGAACGAATCCTTGCGACCACAAAGCTATTTTTCATTCATTCATTTTTAAGCTTTTTATCATTATTCGCCGACAAATATGAAAATGGGAGCATAAATTAAAGCACCTTTTCTTTCTCTCTCTCTCGCATCATAAAAGAAAATACGAGAACCCATCAGAGATTTCCACAGACCGAGTGATAGATTAATCAGAGCGGGGTATTGGTAATATTTTTTGACCTGCAAAAAAACGTGGCTCGTTGGTCTAGGGGTATGATTCTCGCTTTGCGTGCCAGAGGTCCCGGGTTCAGATCCCGGACGCGCCCTGTCTGGCAATATGCTTAACATGTCTTTTACTGTTTTCGATGCTTTCAAACCGTTACTATCAAACGAATTATCTACTAAATAAGTATTTTTACTGATGACGTCGATGCTTTCAGGATGAAAATCATCTCACTGCGACAATTCTTTTTATCTTTCATTGGAAAAAGTTTCTAAATTCGAATCTCGATTACTTTATTGGAAAAACTTTTCATATTCAAACTAATCATGGATTTACCGGGAAATAGCTTGTGGCTCGTTGTTTTAGGGGTATGATTCTCGCTTACGGCGCGAGAGGTCCAGGGTTCAACTACCTGACGGACTATATTTGCCTTTGCGCAGTGGCTGTATCGTAATCAATGACGAAAAACCGGAGTGCGATGATTGCTAGTTGAAAACTATTGCCAATACCCCGCCCTGATTATGCCATCGTGCGGTCTTTGGTAATTTCTGTAAGGAACTTATTATGTTTATTAAGATTAGAGAGGGAGAGAGTATTTTGATGAATGCTCGCAGCAGAAGCGAGAATCATAAGTAAACACTAACAAGCAATACCCAAGACGTTGCCGATTCATTTTGATATTTAGTTTTGAAAAAAATTTTCTTGTGATGGAAAACAGCGTTTCGATGCCTATCTGAAATTGGTGCCTCCGAAGCATTAATGATTTGAACACGAAAGTCTACTCTCTTAAATAGACTCTTGTAGGATGTGCAGGGATATATTTGGATGTTATAAAATCATTCCTTATCGGGTCAGGAATGTATTTTCAAATAAACCGTGCTGTATTGGGCTCGTCCGGGATTTGTACCCGGGACCTCTCGCACCCAAAGCCAGAATCATACCCCTAGAACAACGAGCCGGAGGTCCCTACGTGATTAGTTCGAATTTAGAAAGTTTTTCCAATGAAAGATAAAAAGCATTGTCGCAGTTGATTATTTTCGTCCTGAAAGCATCGACTTCATTAGAAAAATAATTATTTATTAGATAATTCGTTTGATAGTAACGGTTTGAAAGCATCGAGAACGGTTTCTGCTCTAAAAGACATGTTAAGCAAATTGCGAGAAAGGGAGTTGAGTCCGAGACATCTAGCACCTTAAGCAAAAATCATATCCCGAGGGGGGTTAGGGGGTTAATTTCGTCCTAAAAGCATCAACGTCCTTAGTAGACAATATTTATTTAGTAGATAATTTGTTTGATACTAACAATTTGAAAGCATTGAAAACGGTTTTTGCTCTAAAAGACAGGTTATGCATATTGCGAGAGAGGGCTCGTCCGGGAGTTGAACCCGGGACCTCTCGCACCGTAAGCGAGAATCATAACCCTAGACCAACGAGCGGCAAGCGCCGACGCAAATAGTTCGAAATTAGAAAGTTTTTCCAATGAAAGATAAAAGCATTGTCGCAGTGAAAATATTTTCGTCCTGAAAGCATTGAGCATACTGCCAGACAGGGCTCACCGGGAGTTGAACCCGGGACATCTGGCACCCAAAGCGAGAATCATACCCCCAGACCAACGAGCCAACCAGCTGACCGAGAAAAATTGACAGATGATAAATACTGATGTTCCTAAGTATGTTCGAAAGTTACTCAAGGTAAAATATTCAATATACAACATTTCATGAGAGTTAACGAAAATTAAATAAATGAAGGAAAACAGCGTCAACTTTAAATTAATTCTATTTATTTATCGGAGATACCTGTAAACTACGAAATATCAAGGAATTTACGCATAGTTTTACATTGGAGCAAAAGGTATTTTCATATGTCGATCGGCACGAGAGTCTGATTTGCCTAATCGCCACAAAGGTTAGCACTGGTGAAAATCCGAAGTGCGATTATTGCTAGTTGAAAACTATTGCCAATATCCCGCCCTGACTGTGCCATCGTGCGGTCTGTGGCAATTTCTGTAAGGTTGTAAGTAACTTATTATGTTTATTAAGATGAGGGAGGGAGAGAGTATTTTGGTGAATGCTCGCAGCAGAAGCGAGAATCTGAAGCATACACCAACGAGCAATACCCAAGACGTCGCCGATTCGTTTTGACTTGAAGTTTTGAAAAATTTTTCTGGTGATTGAAAACAACGTTTCGATTCGTATCTGAAATCGGTGCCTCCGAAGCATCAATGATTTGAACACAAAAGTCTACTCTCTTAAATAGTCTCTTGTTGGATGTGCATGTATAATTGGATGTTATAAAGTCATTCCTTATCAGGTCAGGAATGTATTTGCGCATAAAGCGTGTTGTATTGGGCTTGTCCGCGATTTGAACCCGGGACCTCTCGCACCCAAAATGAGAACCACACACCCAGGCCAACGAGCCACGAGATCTGATGTGGCAAATCCGCAATTATTCCGACCACTTTGCGCAGTGGCAGTATCATAATCAATAAGGGAAATTCGAGGTGCGTTTTTTGCTAGTCAAAAAATATTACCAAAACCCCGCTCTGATTACGCTATCGCTCGGTCTGTGGAAATCTCTGCTGAGTTCTAAGGAACTCATTATTTTCTTTTATGATGCGAGAGAGAGAGAAAGAAAAGGTGTTTTAATGTATGCTCCCATTTCCATATTTGTCGGCGAATAATGATAAAAAGCTTAAAAATAAATGAATGAAAAATAGCTTTGTGGTCGCAAGGGTTCGTTCTAAAAGCATCAACATCCTTAGTAGAAAATATTTAATCAGAAAATTATTCGTTTTATAGTAACGGTTTGAAAGCATCGAAAATGGTTTTTGCTTTAAAAGACGGGTTATGCATATTGCGAGAAAGGGCTCGTCTAGGGGTTGAACCCGAGACGTCTCTGACCCTAAGCGAGAATCATACCCCTAAACCAACGAGCCGCAACCTATGTTCTGGTAATTCCTTGATTAGTTCGAATATGAAAAGTTTTTCCTATGAAGTAATAGAGATTGTCGTAGTGAGGTTACTTTCATCATGAAAGCACCAACGGCCTGAGTAAAAACATTTATTTAGTAGATAACTCGTTTGAAAGTAAGGGTTTGAAAGCATCCAGAACGGTTTCTGCTTTAAAAGACATGTTAAGCATATTTCGAGAAAGGGCTTGTCTGGAAGTTGAGTCCGAGACCTCTAGCACCTTAAGCAAAAATCATATCCCTAGACCAACGAGCCACAAGTTCTATTTTGGCAAATCTGTGATTAGTTTGAATTTAGAAAGTTTTTTCAATGAATGAAAAATTGCTTTGTGTTCGGGAGGTTAATTTCGTCCTAAAAGCATCAACGTCCTTAGTAGAAAATATTTATTTAGTAGATAATTTGTTTGATACTAACAGTTAGAAAGCATCGAAAACGGTTTTTGCTTTTAAAGAAAGGTTATGCATATTGCGAGAGGGGGCTCGTCCTGGAGTTGAACCCGGGACCTCTCGCACCCTAAGCAGGAATCATACCCCTAGACCAACGAGCCAAGAATCTGACTGTGAAAAATTGACAAATGATAAATACTGATGTTCCTAAGTATTTTCGAAAGTTACTCAAGGTAAACTATTTAATATACATCATTTCATGAGAGTTAACGAAAATTGAATAAATGAAGGAAGACAGCTTCAACTTTTAATTAATTCCATTTATTCTTCGGAGATACCTATAAACTACGAAATATCAAGGAATTCACACACAGTTTTACATTGGAGTATAAGGTATTTTCATCGTCGATCCGCACAAGGGTCGTACTTGCCAACTCACCACAAAGGTTAGCACTGGTGAAACACTTGAGAACTATATTTCAATGCGCAGTGGCAGTATCGTAACCAACGAGGTAAATCCGAGGTGCGATTATTGCTAGTTGAAAACTATTACCAATTCACCGCCCTGACTGAGCTATCGCCAGGTCTGTGGCAATTTCTGTTGGGTTCTAAAGAACTCATTATTTCTATTCAGATGAGAGAGGGAGACAGTATTTTGATGAATGCTCGCAGCAGAAGCGAGAATCATAAGCATACACCAACGAGCAATACCCAAGACGTCGCCGATTAGTTTTGACTTGAAGTTTTGAAAAATTTACCTGGTGATTGAAAACAACGTTTCGATGCGTATCTGAAATTGGTGCCTCCGAAGCATCAATGATTTGAACACTAAAGTCTACTCTCTTAAAAAGACTCTTGTTGGATGTGCATGTATAATTGGATGTTATAAAATCATTTCTTATCGGGAATGCATTTTCAAATAAAGCGTGATTTATTGGGCTCGCCTGGGATTTGAACTCGGGACCTCTCGCACCCGAAGCGGGGCAAATCCGCGAGCGAGCATATTGCGAGAAAGGGCTTGTCTGGGAGTTGAACTCGAGACCTCTACCACCCTAATCAAGAATCATATCCCTAGACCAACGAGCCACAAGTTCTATTTTGACAAAACTGCGATTAGTTAGAATTTGGAAAGTTTTTTCCAATGAAAGAAAAATACCTTTGTGGTCGGGAGGTTAATTTCGTCCTAAAAGCATCAACGTCCTTAGTAGGAAATATTCATTTACAAGATAAATCGTTTGATAGTAACGGTTTGAGAACAACGAGAACAGTTTTTGCCCTAACAGGTGAACGCTCGACCTCTCGTACACGAAGCGAGAATCATACCTTTAGACCCACGAGCCAATCAGCTTCCTGGGAAAAATTGATAGATAATAAATACGGATTTACACATGTATTTTCAAAAGCTACTAAAGGTAAACTATTTGATATAAATCATTTGTTGAGAGTTAACGGAAATTAAATAAATGAAAGTAAACAGCGTCAACTTTAAATTAATTCTATTTATTCTTCGGAGATACCTATAAACTACGAAATATCAAGGAATTTACACATAGTTTTACATTGGAGTAGAAGGTATTTTCATATGTCGATCCGCACAAGAGTTTGATTTGCCAATTCTCCACAAAGGTTAGCACTGGTGAAACACTTTAGGACAATATTTCAACTAATCTCTTTAGCCTTGCGCAGTGGCAGTATCGTAACTAATAAGATATATCCGGAGTGCGATTATTGCTAGTTGCAAACTATTACCAATACCCCGCCCTGACTAAGCTATTGCAAGAGTGGCACCGGAGGTTGGGATTTTGCCCTGTCTTATTGCTCAATGCAGTGATAGTCTTTTCATGTTGCATAGGATTCCTCCTCAAACTAACATTCCAAGGGAAATTAATGCTAAGTAGAAGATCCATGATCTTCCACAGTGTAGTAGAATTGTTCTAACATATTTCTTGGTCGTGAAAGGCGACTAAAAGAAAACAAAGTAGTGGGGATATGATCTTACCATTGCTCAGGACAGATATCATTTAGAGTACAGTATTATATTGGTTCAATCCTCTCGGAGATCTTTTCTGCTTAGCCACCGTTAATCGGTTCATTTAGGCGCTGCTTTCGGCCTATAAATTGCGTGAATAAATGTTCGCGTATAATTTTCAATTTGACTTGATAAAAGCGGAGGTCGACATTAGTGATGGCAGCCTAGTTCCAAACTAATTGATTCCCTAAGTACCTTGACTAAGGACGAAAAATTTTTATAATCGCCAGTGATTTGAATATTAATTTGCTCTGTCTATCAAAAATTATAAATGATTATAATGTAATGTTGAAATCACATGCTACGATTCAAAACCCATGCAACAAGATCAACGGCGAATTGTTCAACTTTTTTAGATCATATTTTCGCCAATATTTTCAGCATACCTATCACATTATTTGTTTGACATAACACTGTTACTGATATTTACCAATATTTTGTCAAATTCAATTCTGCGAACCAACCACAATACGGATTAAAACGCGATATGAACACGCGACTTGAACAAAATTATTCTCAAAGTATTAACACTTACAATTACAACTCACTATTTAATAAATTTGTCTTGAAAGTAAAGCGCATTTACCAAAAAACTAGGTAATACCTTACAAGGTTTATGTTTCATAACTGGGCAGTACATGTGTTCGATGGCTTAGTGGTTAAACATGTTGGCATCGCAGGTTGAAGATCTCGGGTTCGAGGTCGAACAGGTGAATTAGGTGCATTTACGTCATTTTCAATTGATTTGGAGATATAACTCATGGAATAGTTTATTTTAAAAAACATTTTCAGAATGAAGAATATGTGCTTTACCTATTTTATCATACCAGGCTTCTAATTTTTGTAACCAGTTATCTAATTAATTTTTAATTAAGTACTAATTTAAAAATTGGGTTAATTTAACGTTTTTTCCCCGAATAAATTTACTAGGTAAACATTAAACAGAACAACCGGTAAAAGTTAGACTAGTTAAATCAAATTTCTATAAAACAAGGTGGAACTACTATGCAAATGATATCACAGTCAACTAGATATACTAGGTAGAATCGGCGCTTTTACCTAAAATTGACAACATTAGCTGGTACAACATGTTAAAGTGGCCGTTGGTTAGTTCTTTCCTCGGCGGCGCGATCCATCAGTGACTCATTCTCGATAAAAATATTTGGACAGGGATTTTATTTCCGAGCAATCTTGTTTGTAGTTATTTTCAGTCTAAAACGACAAATTTTAACTAAATCCAGCTAATTTCGTGCAATATTGTTTTTTTGCATCATCGTTGATACTTTCATCCGCTGTAGTATATTCAACATGCTTCCTTATTCAATTTCTTCCTTTTTTCAGAAGAGAAGAAGTATTAAAATTTTGGTGTCTAACGCCCGATATTTTGGTAAATTGAATAAAAGTTCAAATGATTCATTTCATACCTGCAACTGCAATTCCACTAAATAACAATTCTGAAGTTTGCATACCCAGCAAACAGCATATGTTTAACAAATTCATTTTTGCGGGGTTTTTTATCGCCATTGTTCGGAAAGCATCATTCTGAACCAGAACCTGTACCAGTTGAATTAACGAGCAGGACTCGAGCCCAAGATCTTCAACCTGCGATGCCAACATGGCAATCATCAGGCTATCGAGCTAACGAAAAAAATAATATTAATTTTTTGGGACTCCCTCTTTGGTGTGCTAAAGCACTGTTATAACAGTGCACATAATGTGAAGATGCGAGTAAACTCACTAATTCCCAACTCAAGAACAGTGCACCTGATACTTTTCCTGAATGCAAATCTGTAGACAGGATTGCATAAATTTATCTTAGGAAGTGGGTTATTATAATTTTATTGCAAGTCACTTTAAGCTGGAGGTGACGCGGAGTCGACTTATATGCACTGTAACAAAAGTACAGTAAATTTACTGGTCATTTGCAGTACTTGCATATTTTCAAAATAATAAAGGTCATGTTGATGGGATTTAGGCCACCAATTGCGCGGTGCCTTCCATCAAACCCCATATTTGGTCAAAAACGTAAATTTTGAATTTTTCTCAAAACGGCCAAGTGAAATTACTGTCACAGACCATTGATTTTGTTGCTTTTTTGTTACAGTGTGTTAAAGCCCTACTACAAAATGTGATAACAGCAACTGCCATCAAACCATAACGTAAATTGATGTTTTTGTAAAACATTAGTAAAATCACAAAAATGCCAAATAGTTTTGAGATTGCTTCGAAACGTGAAATAATATATAAATTTGATTTTTTTTTCAGTCACTAAATCCCATATAAGCTATTTATATCTTGTTCTAGAATCTTGATTTTTATTGTTTTTGTTCTTTTTATAAACATTTCTTGAAGTGTATCAACCCTGATCAAGGGGTATATTAATGCGGCCACTTACAGAATGATGGGGTTGAAGATAATGATCTTTCCGGTTCGGCTTAGCCTATCTAAGTTATCACACTATGGGCTGGCATAGGACTTGCCAGGATTTCATCCCGGGATCTTGAACCTGCGATCTCAACATAATAACTACTAGGCTATCTCCACCGCATCCCCGTTTCGAAATTGAACACTAAAATGAGTAATACACATCTACACGCGTAAGAAAAATCAACACATATCCTTTTGTCAAAAACTTTATTTATACTTTTGTTAGCAATTACTTGCTGGCCTTTATTTTTATATTTTTACGAAGATGGGAATCAAGTCTCTCAAGTATCGAAGCAACAAACCGCATGTTATCTGAAAAAGAGGTAATTTAGTTCAAACACACGGCACATATTTGTTTCGGAAAAAACCATTCTTTAAAATTAAATATACCTATTGATATTGGAATAAACCTCTAAAAACGACAGTTTCAGTTTATTAATCTTTTTTTTTCAAAATGTTCATAATAGAATGTGTTGCCAAACATGGATCACTGATGGGTCTCGCCGCCTAGTTCTTTGGAATGTGAAGCTTAAAGCTTGCCCATAAACAGACCCACATTTGGCGAACATTTTTCAACTTTGGCGGTTCTGAATTTATAATAAATACAAATACTGTGAATGAACCGTAAAGTTATTCTACAAATGTGCGATTTATTTTTCAAACTTATTTAAATTAGTTCTCAATAGTTGTTTTTCCCGCTTTGCTTTATTATTTTTGTTTTTATAAATTTTCTTTCATCTTCCTCATTTTATATTGTAGACAAATGCGATGGAGGTGGTTCTCTCAAATCAAACATTGTCCTTGCAGCATTGATCAGTCTCATACTTGCCATATTTATAATGTAATTCTTGTCGTTACGGAAATGCGTAACATTCAGATATATATTTATTATTATAAAAATTGAAATTTGATTTCAGTTGGAAATTTGATCCCAATCTTCTCAACATATTAGAATATTGACTTTACATGTACTATTTATGACGTTCTATGCATTGGTCGATAGTGTCCCATACAAATAAAATGAAAACTGTTTTCAAGAATACGTGTTTTCCTGATTATTTGATCGTTGTGGGTTTGAAGAAGATTCTACAATTTTAATTATTACGGGTTCATGAGACTCGAATGTGCATGGAAAGCTGAACAGTGGGAATATATATTCTGAAAAATAAAAACTGTTTTCAGTATCGGCCAAAGCATTTGAAGCAGATGAAAAGTATATTGTAAGAACGGGTGTTGAAAATGTTTTTGCGATGTAGCATTCATTCCTCGGAATTGGCATTGGATTTAAATACTTACTAGGTGTTTATCATGAATATTTCTGCAACACTGGGTAAAACAAGGCTTCTCATTTAACAATGATGTAGATACTGAAATACTCGGAACATATCCTACTGATGGAATAAAATTCATTAATGTATTATTTCCAAATTGGCAACTTCGATTTTCAAATATCGGTAATATGTCGGGCTGGGCAATTCGAATAGATTCGAAGCACAATTTATTCGAAGCAATAATGTATAGGTCGTAGGAACATAAACGCTAAATAAACTAAAATTTTCATTTCCAACCACAAAATACAATATATTTCTGTCAAATTTGACCAAAATCGATCATATTTTTCTTTAAAATATGAATATTGTTGCTTTTAGACATGGAGGGGGATTGAAGATACACAATAAACTTTATATTTCTTGATTTTCACATTGGAGACGGGTTGTGATGTTCAAAATGAAATTAGTGATCCGATCCAATTCGAAAAAATTATTTGAATCATATTCGAATTCCTATTGATTCGGTTTTGCCCAGCCCTAGTTATCGGTAAGGCAAATCTCTGGAAATATCGGTATCGGTATTTACTCCAAGAAAGTTAGATCGGTCGATATCTAGCAAATAATCTGCAATCAAAACATGCAAAATATAAACCTATGAGAAGCTTTGCTCGTTCAAACTGTTTGCGTATTTTAATGGCGTCAATATGGAAGATTTTCCTATCCTTTCAGCAACTGTTGTGATTGTTTACGAAAGAAAAAAATTTACAGCAATTTACAATGCCAAATTAGTTTCAAATTTTTTGAGAAAGTGTATTCAAAGGGTATTCGAGGAGTATTCAAATGCAGCGCGTTAACTCAGTCGGTAAAGCGTTGGGAATACGCTTCGAGCTACGATGCACGGTTCACATAGGCAGTGCTCACGGCTTTCTCCACCAACCAGGTCCATGTGCAGGAAAGAGAGAAAAATATCACAGGCCAAAAACTTTTACCCCGATTTAGAACTGTTGTCTGCACGAGAGGTCGTGGTTTGCCCTATGATTAAGCTGTAATCTCGGCTTTCCCTCACGCAGGAGACAAATGAAATCCTTTCCTACCATATGTTCATTGAAACAATTTAGCAATACACAAATAATTATATTGTAACAAAAACGAAAACACCGTCCCTTGACCTTATTTTCTTTTTATCGAACGTTTTCGGCGAGAAGGTGGCAATACAGCCAATACTGTAATTTTTATTTCTAATTTTATACCTCCTCGAAATTTTATCAATCGGAAATTTGATTTTGTCAAGCCTGAGCCACAGATGGATCGCGCCGTCATACTTACCAATATCTATTTGATCCAAACTTTTTCTAATCAGGTAAAATTTTCCTTCTTTCCACCTCCTCATACCTAATATAAAGTCATTTCCCATTCACTATAAAAATTTCATTGATTTTGAAATGAAGAAGTGAAACATGCATTTCTACGCAATATCCATTATCGTTTATTAGACAGTTCGAATTAAGAATGAATGAGAAAAATATAAAGAAAACACTACTGCGGTGGGATTATCAAAGTAATACATTTTCAATATATTTTTTAATTGTTCTTCCACAGCGTATAACATTTGAATTCTATTAAGTGGTAAGTGCGCATTTCTATAAATCTATATTTCTCCCAAAAAATATGATGACGAGATCTTCCAGCTACCCGTCATACTTGGTAAAAGCCTGATACAATAAATCGCTAAATGGAATAGCTTGCGTATCGTTCGCGTATCTAATCAAGCATTTGAACTATTGGATACAGTGCCAACTCGGGCTGAGTAATTTGATTCGGTTATTCGAAGAGATCCGAAGCACAAATTATTTGTATTATTCGTTCATGTGAACAGCAGCTTGCTAATTAAAGTAGGCCTTTCGTTTATAAATACAAAATGCAATCGATTTTATCCGAATTAGATTCTAATTTCGTATATTCTTTTATTGAAATTCGTCCAGAGCAAGATTGCACAAGCGATATCATACGTTAAAGTCTCCTGAAGCCACTAGTGTGCAGAGAGATACATAAATGCAAGAATGAAGAGAGATTAAGGAATTTTCATTCCAAATAAATACTCATTGACATTGATTAGGCTTTGCTAAGTCCTAGTTGCAAACACGATTTACGGATGTCTATAGTACTTATATGGCTTTATCGTGTCAAAATTTGTGTCTTGCAGAGTGTTGAAGCTTGTGAATGGTGTGTGACGTCTTTTGATGACGTCATAGTTCATTCATCGTCTGAATATTTCACTGACGGAAAGTTCTCGATCAATTTCTCTTTTATATTTTGTTCTGACGTATCTTGCTTGTCGAGCTTCCTTGTAAGATTTATCTACATCAGGGAGACAGTGGACGGTTCGCAATCTGGAAAAAGCAAACAATATTCTCAAACAATTAAATCTTTCAACCAGTCAAATAATAGTGTTAGGTAAATAAAAAAAGTGACCAGACATGTTTTGGTAAGCGTGGGTCACTGATGGATCGCGCCGTCGAGGCGCGGTCCATCTGTGGCGCATGATTCACAAAATATATTTCCTTACTACGAGCAGTTTCTGCATTTTTAACGTGCTGTAAGAGGTGAAGAAAAGGAAACAAAGGAGCACCTAGTACAGATACCACTCATTGCACTTTATTAAAGCATTTCAGTACTGTATCAAACAAATATTTTCCACTTAGAGTTGCGGAAACTACATCTGAAATAGCTCTTCGCATATAAGTGGCCTTTATGAACTCTTTTTAGGCTTTGCTCGGGCCTTAAAGCGAGTTTCAATGATATATATATGTATATATATATAAAATCACAGCTTTTTTACAGTAACTTTACTTGTTGGCAATGAAAGATTTATAAAGGTGGCTTTTTTTGCCAATTATAGGTCGTTCCAATTCATGAACAGTCCATATTTGGCATAAATCTCATCAATATAGCGGATTCTAGCTTCGAAAATATACAATTACTGCCTATGACCAGTATATTCGCTACACTTTTGTTACAGCGTGAGTCACTGTTGAAGGATACTGACGGGTCAAAACTTATGTGCACAATCACATCAGGATGGAGTAAAGATCAAATTCTTTTAAAGATTTTTTTTGCAAGATTTGGAATCCCAAAGGAATACAAAAGCAATGTATTCAAACAGATATTATTATTATCACCCAGATAAAAAATTATCAGAGCATTTTTTTTCTAATGAGCGATACTGATGGATTACCCCGCTAAGGTGACGTTCGATAGTAATATTACTGAACAGTGTTACGTTTGTTCGATGGGCATATCTTTGTATCAGCCTAATTCCATTTTATAAACTGTCTTACTAATCAATATTCTATCGTATCTAATGTAACTATTTCAACTTTTATGCAAAATTACACGATGCACTGATAGCTGCTATTACTTTATTCGCAAAAATTGCTTATCTGTTAAGTTAGACTTTTTATATATACTATGAAAAAGTGCGATAAATTTGCAGTTTTTTCACAGTAATTTCCTATTTCATAAATTTGAGAATGCCTCGCTGATGAGATTTATGTCAATTATAGGCTGTTGATGGAACGCACCTTGCCGGTGCGTTCCATCAGCAGTCTATTATTGACAGAAAAAACTGACTATAAAAGTGTGATTTTTCTATATTTATATTACAGTGTGAAGTTCATTCTGTCCATACCTTCCATCTGGAGCGTATGTGTCTGCATCAAACACAAGATCAAGTGCAGTTTTTGGTTTTGCAGTTCTGTAAGGCGGGAGGGACATAGTTGAGCCACGAATTGACGCTGTCTCAAAATTGCGATGAGATCCTGCAGGAGATGATGGACGGTTCCGACTCATTCGTTGAGATGTCTGAGTATTAATAGTGGAATAATTTTATTTTCTTCACTGCGATGATACAGTTAACGGTTAGCAAACTATGTTAATCAAATGAGTGAAACATGGGCTTTTGAAATGAAAAAGTTGCCCAAATCCAATAAAATTTAATCAAAATCTTGTTGCTTTGCAAGTCAAATAAGACTTGAGTGATAACACGTAGCTTTTTGCTTAACACATATTGCATTTAATTTTAGGCTGAGACACTTCCTTGTAGTCAGTTTTATGAAATTCACGTGAGAATGCATACAAGTACTCGCATAGTTTTGTTAGAATTTTCATAACTAAAGGTCGGTATCTGAAATATCAGTAGCCTCATTCTGAAAATGTATCAGAGGTTCTCCATCCCTGAATAGAGAGCCAGAAAAAAATTTAAGTATGTTTTGATCGAATACGAGAACCTATCCATCTGCTGCTCGTGATTGTTAAAATAAAATTTTTGAAAAGTTCTTTATAAATTTGCAATTTTTCAAAACCCAGCAAAATAAAACACTGCAGCATGCAAATTCACTTTTAGAAAGACAGGAATCCACTATTAAGAAAAAATAATTAAAATGTATGGCTAGAACCTGAGCTTTAATTAGAAATTATTTTATGTGGAACTGAGCCTCAAGAGTCAAGACTGAAGTATAGTAAGTAAGTAAAGTAAATCGTGAAAAAGTAAGTTACGTCATTACTTCTTACAGCCTCGTCACATATTTAAAAAGTATTTCATAGGCTTTGATTTATCTCTAATCAACATGTCATTTGAAGCAAATTTCGCCGTTGCCACTGTTTTTAAATTTTTGAATAACAAAATTCAAAAAAAACTGTTTTTGGTGAACAAATAATATCTTCCCTCCCCGTGAAAAGCATTAATCTGTCTTTAGCGCTGGGGGATTCGATTAGGTGATTCGGATCGATTCGAAGCACGATTAATTCGAATCAATCGTGAATCGTTCATAGGAACAAAAACTTGTTAAGTGAACTAGGATTTTCATTTTTAACAACGAAATACAATCGATTTTGGTCAAATTTGCCCAAAATCGATTATATTTCGTCGTTAAAACGTTAAAATTGTTGGTTTTAGTGTGAATTGAAAATGCACGATAAACTATATATTTTTTATTATCACAATGGGGATAAGTTCTAATAGTGAGAAAGGGAGATTAGTAATTTATAAAGAATAAGTAATTTGATGCAATTCGAAAAAATTATTCAAATAAGTATTCCGGGGGATTCGGTTTTGCCCAGACCTATTTGTCTAAAATTATTATATAAAATTATTATTACTGCCGCAGATGGTGGAGGAAGAGGTATTTCTACTACTTCATCTTCTCTCAATCCAGCTAGAGTTGTTCGAGATGGCTTTTCCTCAAGAGGATTCTTTAATGGTGGTATGGTATCCTCAGAAGATTTTCGTCTAACTGCAAGGCTCCCGATGGTTCTCTGTGCTTCACCGTTTTTGCTCTGAAAAAGATCCAAACTTAAATAAATATAGTACAATAAAACTGATATTCCCATATTTTATATCTCGTATCTCCTTATTAGAGTTATTCCAACCTTCCATCCCTCGATAAAAAAAATTATTTTTTTAATTGTTTGCGCTGTAAGAACATTTGTTAATTTATATCCTCTACTCTTTCGACTAGTGTTCGTATTTATAGGCAAAGGCACCTAGTTTACCTAGTACACCAAAGGTTGTTTTCAAAGTACTTAAGCTAGTTGTGCGGAAATCTGATTTTTCTAGCTTAACTTATAACGAGTTTTATATTTCACCAAATGATTTATCACATGAACACACAATCTAATGTACCTGAACTTGAATCTATTGACAAGCTACCACATAATATGTGTCGCAATGGCCCAGTGGTTAAACATTTTGGCATCGCAGGATGAAGATCTCGGGGTTGAAGATCCCGGCAAATCCGTTTCGCTTATCCATGCCCACCACTCAACCCAGGGTGTAATAACTTGGGTAGGCTAAGCTGAACAATTATATCTTTCAAGCAATTGTAACCCTGTCCGTCTATAAGTGGCTGCTGTTACAAGGCCTTGGACATATAACTTGGCTATAGAAAACAAATATGTATTATGGTATCATGGATATGAATAAGCAGTCTAATGTAAGGGAAGTCTCGTCGAAAAAAAAACATCAAGTCTTTTCTAGTGCAAACATTAACATTTTTACTCAACTGATTTTTCACTGTTTACCTCGTGCTTGAACGAACCGAATAATGTGTCATTCGTTTCTCTCTATATCCAGTCAAAGAGTTTGTCGAAATGTCTTTTGTTAAGTATGATCCACAGATGGATCGCGCCGTCAAGGCGCCGTCCATCTATGGCTCATTCTTGACAAACTAAAATTTTTGCTTAGCACATTTTCGGTAAGACATAGTAGACATTACGATGGATGAATTTTCACCTCTTTCGTTGGCGATGACTCCGTCATTTCTTTGACATCTTGTTCTGTGGCCTTTATTTTATCTGTCGCGTTTTCCTCAGATTTTTTATCAGGTTTTGGTTGAGATTGATACCCTGCTGCCAAAGCTGAAATGTTTTAAAAATTTTGGCAATTTTGTTATGCTATTTGACCACATTTGCACCTAATAGCTGAAAGTAGACTATGAAATAAGTAAGTTCAATTGAAATACCTCTAGAAAAGAATACATACATGAAATTTCTAAATTTAACAGGACACACTAATGTATTAGAAATCTGGAAGGACGCTGAAACTTCACAAAAAGTTAAAGCTCCAAACACGAACCTATAACCTAGAAAATTTCATTGATCACTCATAACCGAAATAAGTACAAATATTTCACGATAGGACAATTCTCCGTCATGTATATAAATTCCTACTTGGAAAAATGGTTCATTTAAATTTACCTTTTTTCGGTTTGCCTGGAATACCAAAGGAGTTTACTCTTTCTTGGACGCTCATATTTTCTTGTCGTTGCTTCGATAATTTTTCCCGAGTTTTCTTGTCCATTATTTTTGGTCCTTTATACTCGTAGTAATTTCTAGAAAAGTGATGGAAAATCACTACGATGAGCAGAAATGAATTGCTTTAATGACTACAAAGTTGTTGAAGTTGTTTTTATCATATTGTTTCACTGAAGAGGAAACGAAAGCGACTTCATATTTGGTCGGAAGCAATTCGGATGTCGATAAAAGTATAGGTTTGCAATGTCGACATTTTATATCATTCCTTTTGAAAGATTTATTAAACGCAAAATTAGAGCAAAAATAGTGATTTATGAAAATATTTTCCTGCAAGAATAAACACGAATTACATCAAATATATCCAAAACATTTATCGAAAGTAGGAAGTCTGAAGAGTCCAAAAACACCATTTCAAATGTGTGCTTCCAATCTGTCTGGAACTCGATATTATTTCCCCATCAATACCTTTGAAGTGCATCTCCTCACAAAGTCTATATTTATGCAAGTCCTTACGCTTACTTAACGTGGCTGTATTTATCCTTTATTGCTTTCATATGTTGAAATTGTGGTTGGTTGCTCCCAGGTTGACTTTTATATCCGTAGTAGTTGCGTCCGTAATCTGATTAAAATTGACATTAAAAAAGCGATGAGGAAAGATTCAAAATAAAAAAAAATAAAGTAAATGCTTGTTTTTATGCATACTATTAATTATAAGAAAAGTGACATTTTTGTGACGTGCACTTATTTATTTATAACGTAAACAGTAATAAAATACCGCTATTTTCTATTCTGTACTGTGATAAAATTGCGTTTAATTTACTGTTTTTTTTGTAGTAATTGTATATTACAAAATTTTATGACCGCCTAGTTGATGTAATTTATGCCAAATATGGGCCGTTGATGGACCGCACCTCGACGGTGCGTTCCATCAACAGACCATAATTGGCCAAAAATGCCAGTTTTATATTTCTATTCTAACATCAACGATTCAAATTACTCTCAAATAATAATGATTTTACTACATTTTTGGTAGAGTGTAGTTTCCTTTGTTCGTCTATCTGAAATCACGCAAAAAATACGCTGGTCTAGATCAATTCTGAGGCATATACTACGTTTGAATGATGATTTGAGAAGGCACAGGATATGGGGTGAATTTCCCATTTCACTATATCATTGTTTTAAGTTTTTTATAATCATATTATATTCATTATAATCATTGTTTTAAGTTGTTTTTATAATATTTAAACTAATCTGAATTGATACTTTTTTGAGCGGCACTTCGTTGTTCACGTTGTTGGTTCTGTGCGTTGATAAATTCTTGTTCTTCGAGATCTTCAGCAAGTTGAGGATTCAGATACTTCAAATTATCTAGAAAGTTAAAAATGCGATGTTAACCCCTGTGACTGAAATATCGAATTCCTTCCGATCTCACGTACAACTTAGTTATATAAACCGTGAATCAGTCATAGTGCAAAATCTTGCTTATTTTTTTATTTTTTTTTATAGCCACATCTTAGAGTTTGATCTTTTGAATGGCGCGGGTTTTTACCCCAAAGTATGGTCAAAATATATGAACAAGAAGGTGTCAAAGAGGACACCATGGACAAGGTACTGTAATCCACAGTCTTGGGTCGCAAGATAAATAAATTTCTTGACCATATAAAAATGTTTTACAACTTTTTTGATTACATATTTTAAACTGTTTATTTCATTCTAGATATGAAGTGTTTTTATGCGAAAAAAAGTATACATTTAAAAGTGAACACTCATAGTTCTGTATAATTTTCGAAATAACGTCTATAGCCAAACGCTCACCAGGATTCTGCATCATATATATACTGTTCCTGTTGAATGAGGTTTTGATATTTTCCAGCTCTTGACGAACTTGATCTCGTTCCCTTTTGTGTACTGATAAACTGTGCCTGGGGAATGAATTACATTGAATTGATAAGATAAAATTTTATTCCATCAAGAACGGTGAAGTCGTTGGTCGGTCGAGATTTTTGCTTAATAACTTAATATCATTGAATCCTGAGTCTAGGCGCCGGTGCTCTTGGTAAAACGTGAAATACTAACCCCGTTTGTCTAACAATATAGGATAGAATATGATATAATTTTATCCTGCGGGAGAGGAAAGCCGAGAATACAGCTTAACCATATGGCGAACCACGACCTCTCGTGCAGATACCAGTCCCGAATCGGAGTGAAGGTTTTTTGGATTATCATATTTCTCATTTTCCTGTGCATGGTCCTGGTTGGTGGGGGAAGTTGTAAGCAGCGCTTACACTGCAGTACGTGAACCACCGTGTACCGACAAGGCGTCCAGCAGACATGACATGTCCGAATAAATTTTATAACCATAGAACAGATTTTTGACATCATAAACCCAGACGAAACTTTTTATATTTCAATAATGATAACTAACTCTCCTTGACTTCCCGATTACAATTACAAATTCGACAAATCCAAAAATATAAGAAAATATTAAAACATATTGATGCACTTTATTTAGTATTTTTCTTTCTTAATCATCTCCAATAGATCTGTTTGCCTTAAATAGCCTAAATAATGCAGCTCAAACGAAACTTTCGAAACTGAATAATTTAGAGAGAAAATTCATAAACAACTTTATCCGAAGGAAGAATACTTCACGACCTTCACTGCCAAAAACGCGGTAAAACGTTGACAAATTATGAAACTGTAGCGTTTATCAGGCAAGGTAATATCACATTTATATTTGCAATGGAGCAGAAAAATTTTTTGAGAATATTTTGAAAAGAAAAATCTTTTAGTCATTTAGATTTTACAATTTACCACTGACTTAGTCCATTCTTACATGAACAAAGCCCTATTTTATTCTGAGAGAGCGACTCAATTACATTAAAATGCAATATAATTGACTGTATTTTTAAATAAAAGTCTTTTGTTGATATTTCCACAAATCGTAAAATATCTCCTTGAAAAGCTGGTTGTTTGTTCATACCCGTAGCCTTTTGTTATCCAGGCTTCTTCGAGAGACAACAATTAAACCAAAATATTTGGTTTTGTTGTCAAGCATGGGCTACAGATGGACTGCGCCTTCACGGCGCGATCCATCTGTTGCTCATACTTGACCGAATTCAGCAAAACAGGAATGCTTGTGTAAGTAATCCCATGAACTAAGATTTTAATAAAGCAGCTGTACAAAATATACTTACTGTTAAAAATATTGTGAGTTAAACCTATTCACAAGGTAAATTCAAATATTCCTAGTTATATTTTTATAGCTAGGAAAATTTCATCCAAGACAATAATGATTTATAACGTTGACAGATTTAAAATTATATTCCATGAATAACCCGATATTAATGCTGTCCAAGTCAGAATGTTATTTTATCAAGCTTGAGCTACAAATGGACCATCCATGATGCACGATCCATCGGAGACTCAAAAATAACAAAAGACGCCCGATTAAAATAACTCTGATTGTCGTGCCCTTCACACTCGGGCTTTAGAACGGTGTTTCTCAACCTTTTTATTTTCGTGGCCCATTTTCGTTGCACAAAAATTGTTGTGTTCCCATAGATTTTCATCAAAGCAATACCCTAGAAAATCGCATTCAGTGTGCATGTACAGCATGATTTATCATAAGAATTGCAATTGCAGGTCACTTTCATGCATGCTGGGCAATCCCGGCCACATTCGCAGGCCTATGTACGCCAGGATTAACACTACAAATCAAAATATCTCAATTCCTCCCCAAGCTATTATTCCTGTAAAGTTAAGTATAGTTGCACAAATGAAACTAAATTCTTCAATAAATCTAGCTTTTTTAAATTTGTCTGTGGCCCACTTCAAAATTTTCCAAGGTCCAGCAGTGAGCCATGGCCCACTGATTGATAACCGTAGCTTTAGAATAACGCGTTTGTATATGAGCGTCCTAGGCGACTTGAAGGATATAAAAAAGTAGTTGGTTTTATCATTGGTAATGATAGAAACTACTCACTGCCCTCAACTACAGTAGTTCTGTTCTGTTTATAATGTTTTTCACTCGTGTGCGACTGCTGGTGCGGCATGTTGTGGTATCGTTAAGTAATATAAACGGCTGTTAATCTGTTCCTAATAATTAGAACTCCCTAACTTGCACTAAGTAAAATTTTAACAAAACAAAAACCATGTTAAATTGTACTTACTTTTTAGCCACGTCGATTCCTCCAGGCTGCAACGATTCATGAGTCAACTTAGCCTCAGCTCTCATACTTGCTCTTCTGTTTTCATCTTCTCGTCGAACCATGTCAGCTAACGTTGGTCTAGATGCTCGGACCGGCATTTTGATTTGTTTCGGATTCTTCAAATTATGTTAAACGATTTTCCGCGAGAGAATGTAGTTATGGATTAATGATAGTATATACTATGTTTAAAGATAATTTCTGTGGAGATAAAAATGTATTTTATGAAGCCCTATTGCAAACTTATCGGCACAGGCAACAAGTCAGGCCACTTTTTTCCATCAACACAAGTTTTGATTGAATCGGCTACTCGTAAAGCACCTTTAAATCTAAACTTTGACGGATTGTGTAACAAATAATGAGCTGATTTTGCTACATAATTTTATAGCCATTCAGTATTTCTCACGTTCAGAACCCAAGTCAACATATTCCAAGCAAATCGTCTGAACTGACCTGTCTCAAACTTTAATCCCTTTATTGTACAAAATTTTGTCTAATGAACATCTCGAGCACTTAAGGTTTTACATCTATATTTTGCGAATTAGTTATCCAAACGAGGAAACGATAAAGAAAATTTGCATGAGAGTTTCCCAGGGCTTGATTGCGCAACCAAAACGACATCCATTTGCGATACACACTCGCAAATATATTTTGTAAGGAAGCGGTGTTTAAAAAGGCCAATTCCTTGTAATCCTGGAGTTTAACAAAACATAGACTTGGTTAATCCTAAATATTGACAAAATAAGTGTTTGTTATGACAACTTACCAAAAATATCCTTGAAAACTTACTCCCAATAAAAAAATTATTTTGTCAAACATGAGCCGCGGATGGCCCGCACCATGACGGTGCGATCAATCAGCTAGCCTTGCTTAACAAAACATGCGCGAGCAATATTGATATTGATGCGACTGCGGTACTTCTGTTTTCTCTGTTCGGGTTCACCGGGTTATATTTTGATCAGACGTAATTCAAATCTCAGGCTGCCAGAACATCGTACATTTTTACAATTACGAAGATTGAAAATAATACCTGTGATTTCCTATAAACATTCCTTAAATATTTTAAGATTGCTCCTCGTATCATGCCAGTAATATGCAATAACATACACAAAAATAGAAAAACCTAACTGACTGACGTGGCACGATCCATTTGTGACTCATGCTTGGCAAAATATAATATTTCTGATTGAACAAAGCATGTTTTCTTTGGCACTTTTGTTTCCAAACGATTATATATTGAAAATAATAGTATATTGTTTCGGCATTTGTTGATGTGAGCAATTCCTGAATAAAGCATCTAATTCAAGTCTATATTTTGTATTTAGATGAATATCGCAATATTTTATCAGTATAAACTACCAAACATTTGGTTTAGTTTGTTTGTTTTTGATCCCCTAAATTGTTACCGTGTTGTTTATATAAATTTTCTTCTTTTTTTTGTTTTTATTTTTGTTTCTCTGCTTTATCTTTTTGTAGTTAATTTCACTTCATTTTATAAGCATCATCATAGTCCTGTCTCTGCTACCACCGTGCAGCTTCTCGATGCTTGGGTGGAAGTGGAGTTATGACGGCTAGGTGTTGCTGACTCTGAAATGTTTGTCGTTCGCAATTCCTGGGTATTGTCTATGATATTTACATTGTATGGTTCTGTATTATTTATTGGCGAAATAAACTACTTGAACTTGAACTTGGCCCGTCATTCAGACTGTCTGGTGGGGAAGGGGGCTTAAACGCAGCAACACTTATGGGTGCAGTTTTTAGTAGTGACATTGTATATATTATATGAATCGCTCTGCGTTGCTACATGGTTTTTTTTGCCATTTATCCTTCGAAGCTTCAACTGATTTTGGACTTCTAAGAGACTTCAGTAGACTCGGTTTTATCGATTTCGTTTTAATATGGACAAAATTTAATGGTGAAACGAAGTAATTGGCTCAAATCCCATCAAAAAAGCGGGATCCAATTTTGAAAAAATACAATTCGTAGGAGGTTCTCTGAAATTCCGGTTGAAAGCACAATTGCCATAAAACACGATCAATCTGCTGCAAAATGATCCAGACATACTCGAGAATTTTCAAGTACGTTAATATTCACACGCGATCACTTTCCTCGATATCAACGAGTACAATAGACTAATTTATCAAGTGGACTAATGAAATTGATCGCCACTCGAGTAATTCACATACAAAATTATGTGGTATTAACGGTTTTATTGTTAATCGGACATAAGGGTTCGTAATACGAAATTTGATTTTGTCACAGATAGACCGCACCTCGAGAGCACGCTTCATCAGAGATTCATTTTTAACAAAACATATTTGAGAGGAAGTTTGTTGACTGTGTGAAAATTAAAACTTAAAAACTTAAAACTTAAAAAAAAAACTTGAAATTTAAAACTTAAAAGTTGCAAAAAAGCATATAATTATAAATATAATTATAAAATCTGAATGAATATTTCTACAGATTTATAATGTCGTTATGTTGTCAATTTAAAATCCACAAACAAAAAATAAATATCCAAAGTGTCTAAGTTTTATTTTTAGCAAAATAGATATTGTCTCTAACTATTTTTTTTATCTAATAATGATAATATATTACAATTTCGTCGAATAAAAGTCCACTTAAAAAATCTGGTCATCCCGATCTGGGCTTATTATTAACTGAACACAGAGCAAAGCGCTTCTTTCTCGCTCAAGTATAAAACAAATATACTGACATATAAAACATATTTTGTGAGTTTGCAAATTAAAATTTAGTTCAATTCGTACTTACAAAATGTTTAAATTCTACACCAAATGCGTTGATAGAATACCTAATTCCTAACTAACAAATATGGAAGCAAAAAATATATTTATAGATTTCTTGGATGTTGAACACAAGTATTAACATATGTTTACACGTAACCTGGCGTCACATTTGCACTTTACCAGTCAGAAATATTTCCTGCATAGATGTTTCTGTCAAGCTTGAGTCGCTGATGGATGGCGCGGTCCACCTGTGTCTCATGCTTGACAAAATCGGATTTCTAACTGGGTTTGGTGTAAAATGATGATTAAGATAACGATCGAAAATGTTATTTTAATAAGCATGTGCCAAAGATGGATCGCGCCTTGCCAGTACGATTGTAACGATTGCGGCAGTTTTGGCGAGCGATGTCATAATGGTTAAAACGTTGGCATCGCAAGTTGAATACATTAGGTTCGAGTGCCGGCGAGTCCTTCACGTTAATTCATACCCACTACTGAACCCGGGTGTAATAACTTGGGTAGGCTAAGCCGAACAAGACGAATCATATTTTTTCCAACAAATCTAACCCTGTCCGTCTATAAGTGGCTGCTAGTACATATCCCTTGGTACTTCTATCAATTAATGCAATCTCATCACGGTATATTAGCGGCAAGGAGATATGATGGAATGAAAACTCACTACTTTAAAGCTAAAATGTTTACTATGAAATGCATAACGATATGAGACACTTAACCGGGAAAAATATTTATTTTAGGTATAGGAGAAAAACCACATCAGATATTTGAGTTGATTTAGAAACATATTATTAGACTCGGTCTCCTGTCACGCATAGATGCAAAAACCTGCAAAGTGTTGAGTAAAATGAATTTATAGGCAAGCTTATTTGGCCTTAATGCATGAGCATACACTCATATATTATTTATTTAATATTGTGAATTTGAAAATGAGGCAAAATCGTAATGGTAAATCAGGACTAGAGCTGGGCAAAACAATAATATCGAATCGAAAATTTTTTTCGAAACTGATCGAATCACAAATTTCTTGTAAATAACAATATTTCATTTTTTACTAATATTGCTTGTCTACATTGTGAAAATTGAGATATTTATAGTTTTGAATAATATTGGCATAAATAGACTTGAAGGCAATGTTATTTTCAATTCACATCCCATGTCTAAGAGCAACTATTTTCATATTTTAAAGAAAAAATGTAATCGATTTTGGTGAAACTTGACCCAAATCGATTGCATTTTATCTTTAAAAATTGAAAACTCTATTTCATTGAGCAAGTTTTTGCTTGTATGAACGATTTAAGATTGATTCGAATAATTTGTGCTTCGAACCGATTCGAACCACCGAATCGAATTGCCAACCCTATTTGAAAAAAGATTTAAAAGGATCTGGGATTCTAAAGAATTCGGATTCGTCCAGAGTATATACAAGTAAAACTATTATACCACCGAAGTTTAAACCACCGAAGATATTACTTTTCATTTCGAATTTATTTGGCGTCATCAAATGAGAAAAATTATGAAAGCAAATAATTGTCAATAAAATTTATGTCTGAGAAATTTTATTTGCATTCATGATCTAATAAATGTTGAAGCGCTCTTGAGATTCAATATTATTGAAATATTTGAACGGTTTTATTATTTTTTGATATATGAGTTTTTATTGGGTCTAGGGTCGTGATGACAACATAGCTATTGCTTAAACTAGGTACAGTATTACTAGGTTACCTAGTTTCACTTAAACCAGGTAAACTAGGTAAATATGAAATATGATTTAATTAGTTTTTTCAATCGCGTTCCTAGTTGTAAAATAGGTAAATTTACCTATATTTCCTTGTAAGTTCACTAGGTAAAATAGCAAGGAGAAACGGGGTAAGCTACATATTCTCGACCCTACGTAAAGGTTCTTTAAAAATGAACTCGTTAAACTAGGTATACGAGGTAAAGTTGATACTTTTAACTAGAATTGTCATCCCTAGTCTAGGACTGTCAGAAAAAATATCCCGAAATGTTTTGTTAAGAATGAGTCACTAATGAATCGCGCCTCTCAGGCGCGTTCCATTTGTGGCTCATGCTTAACAAAACAAAGCTTTTGAGTATCGTGATTTACATTTTTTGTGGCTGAGAATTTTATAATTCCAACAATTTTAAATTTGTCAAACTTGTTGCCAGAGATAAACTTTGAATCGATTCGATGAATCTATTTAGCAAAACATATCTTTGAATATCAAATTTCTGGCTTGTTTATAAGTATTCTGAACTAATAACACACTAAAATGTAAAATACTACTGCTTATAAATATCCAATTTTTTATATTTAATTTAATGGCCTAGCGGTTATCTAAGGTTTGAGTCCCGGCGTGTAATCCGACTTACTATTCCATGTCCAACACACAAGTGTAACAACTTGAGTACGCTAAGCGGAGCAGTGAAGTTCATATCTTGCCACTACAACACTAACCCTGCCTGTTCATAAGTAGACACATATTGGTTCGATTATTACATCTGAAAATTGAGTTACCAATCTAGAAACAGAACCATATATTTATTGACTTAGCTGGCGATTTATTTTCATTCTCTTTTGATTATCGATCATTATTTAAATTACAATCGACTTTTAAAAAGGCTGATAGCAACCAACAAAATGAAGCAACCAACAATGCTGTTTCGAAAATTACTGCAAATACACGGTAAATTGACAACACTTTTGACACGGTGTGAATTAAATGTGACGCCAGCGCATCTCCATCTTTCTCTCTTTCTCTCTCTCTCTCTCTCTCCCTCTCTCTCTCTCTCTCTTTCTCTCTCTCTTTCTCCGTCTACCCATTTATATATACACTCACTGAATTATTAAATTATTAATCATGTATATCGGAACTGCTAGATTGTAATAAAGAGAAGTAACCGCCATGAGCGAATGAGTAAATTTGACAAAAATGGAAATATTTACAGTTTCCATCATCTGAGAAAACGTATAACGACGCCAACCTTACAAAGTAAAGGTTCGGACACGATGGCTGGTAGTTTGAATCCCTCTCTTATAATACTAAAATAATAAAAGGTCAATTATATAAAGATTTACGATTTCACCATTCCCTGTTCTATTACTTTTTATATTTTCTGGATAATATAAAAAAAGTAATAGAACACCACCCAAACCGAGGTGTAATAACTTGGGTAGGCTAAGCCGAACAGGAAAAGATGATATCTTTCCAGTAATTGTAACCTTGTCCGTCTATAAGTGACCGCTGTTACAGGGCCTTGGACATGGTGATCCACTCTAAGAAAAAGCTATAAGAAAAATAAAAAAGAAAACTATGATCTTAATAAAGCATACAACAAAGTTATATTTCTGTGAAATTAAAAGATAATTTTTTGATTGCAAATATAAGAAAACCCAACATCAATTTAGAATGCATATTCCCCACAATAACCGCACTTCAGGACACGATATACCAGCAACTTATATTGTCCAAAAAGAAGTTCTCTTCTCTCACGACGTTTTTGTACTGATTTTTAGAAATAATAAACCAGCAAGCGTTGGTCTCTCTTACAGAAAAAAGAATCTTAACACGTCCTTCAAATATGAGCCACTGATGGATCACACCGACGAGGCGTGGTCCGTCTGTGGCTCATGCTTGAAAGAACATAAAATATTAATCACTGGATCCTATGAGCATGGTCGGAGACAACAGATTGAACACGAAATTTATCTGTGACAATGGTTCGACTAAACACCCAATTTAAACGTGACGGACAATGTCCACATCGTCCTTTAGGTACAAAGAAATATTTATTCAGTGTATTGTTGTCCTTAATCCCATTCGGGCACATCAATGTACACTCCTTGGCACCCTACCTGGTCATAATACGTCTTGTTACGTCAAAAGATATACAAAAGGACGCCTTTGACCTGCTTTTAATAGTACTCAGCGTTAGCATAAATGAAAAATTTTGGTGTATTTTCAAATTCCATACACTGTGAAAAAAGTATAGTAAAATTACTGGTCATTTGCAGTAATTGGATATTTCCGAAATCCAAAATAAACGTGTTGATAAGACTTATACCAAGTATGGGTCGTTGGTGGACCGCACAGCTCATAATTGGCCTCAAGAGTCGATTTTATACTATTATTTCAATATCACAAATTAAAATTACTGTGAAAGATGAGTGATTTTACTGTATATTTTTTACAGTGTACATATAAACAGGTGCTTCAGCAAAGCATAAAGAGTCTAACTGAAGGAAAAGCCTAATTCTTGAGTGAAGATCCAAATCGTAAAGTCATTTATTACAATGTCGCATACACCACTGAAAATTATCTGCCCGTATTAAACTTAAAGATTCCTCATTACTAGGGCTGGGCAAAACCGAATCATTTGGAATTCGAATCTGATTCGACTATTTTTTCGAACTATAAACCGGATCGAATCACTAATTCTATGTGAATAACAAATATCTCATTTTCACGATTATAAGTTGTCTCTATTGCGAAAAGGAATAAATTTATAGTTTATAGTGTATTTTCAATTCCAATTTTTATATTTTAACGACGAAATATAATCGATTTTAGTCAAATTTGACCAAAATCTATTGCATTTCGTCTTTAAAAATGCAAATCCTAGCTCATTCAATAAGTTTTTGTTCCTAATAACGATTCATCATTGATTCAAATAAATTATGCTTCGAATCAATTCAAATCACCGAATCGAATTGCCCAGCCCTACTCATTACTATTAATAAAAAAAAAAATATATCCGGAAGAACTGTTCACTTAAAATGAAATAAACATTGTCGCTATTTTTTTCACGTCTTTTTTGTTCCGGAGATAGGATGTCTCACCACGCACGCATACATGAAAGAATCCAGCCTTCAACTTTCAATACACCATCTATTCAAACAAAGTTGGTCAACAAATATTGATATCGATGTATATTTTTGCGTATTATGTATATTCCCAAGTCTGAATCACCGCTTTCATGACGATCTATCTGTGATCCACGCTTGACTAAGTCAAATTTTATACGATAAAGATATTGAATCTCTGTAGTCCGTGCATAATATACATCTAAATACATATTATTTCAATCCCCACTTGAGTATCAATTTCCTTTCTTTAAAAGCGAACTTGGTCTTTTCAATACCCCCCATTGTTATGTCATTATATTGTCTTTTATACAAACAAAACCCGCCCTAAGTAACACTGTCGAAAATCCGGTGTAATACACTTAGGTTTTACTATCAATATGAGGCTTTGCCAACTAGGGCTCGGCAAATTCGATTCGGTAATTCAAATCGATTCGGAACACAGTGTATTCGAATATATTGTGAATCGGCCACAAAAACAGAAACTTGCTAAATGGAGGGGAATTTTGCATTTTTATCGACAAAATGAAATCGATTTTGGTCTAATAGCTCCAACATCATAATCGATTTGTACCCTTGTCAAGCTCTGATGATTCAAAGACAGATTTATGCTATTTCATTTAATTCCACAAAGGTTTTCTCGATTTCCAATTTTACTTTGTCAATCATGGAGCACAGATAGACCGTCCCAGCTCCTCTTCTCTCTAGAGATGGATAAATGTCACGCGCATAATCTCCAGTGAACGTTACATAAATTTAATAAGTGTATTCTGATGTAATAATGCATGTTTACCTAGGCGACGACGGAGTAATCAATCTGTCATCAGTTATTGTACTGTCTGGATTTTTGGCCAAGCTTCGTCTATTTGTTATGAAAAATTCTCTCTGAGCAAAGTGAGAATATAACAAAGAGCTAAATTATGTTTAAAACCAGCACCTTCAGCTTAATCCTGAGACCAAAAAGTTTTATAACAAACTGAACCGCTATAGTAGACTGCAGTGAATGCTGGGCGATGATTAGGGCTGTGCAATTTAATTTGGTGATTTGAATCGATTCGAAGCACGAATTATTCGAATCAACTTGCTAAATGCAGTAGGATTTTCATTTTTAACCATTTTCATTTTTAACCAAATTTGACCAAAATCGATTGTATTTTTTGGTTAAAAAACGAAAATGTTTGCTCTTAGGCATAGAGGGCGAATTGAACGTTGCCTTTAATTCTGTTATGCTAATATTAGTAATTCGTGACTATAAATTTTTTGGTTTTATAATGGGGGCAAGTTGTAAAAGTAAAATGGGTTATTTGTTTTTCATATAGAATTAGTGATTCGTACCGATTCGAAAAAATTATCCGAATCAGATTCGAATTTCAAATGATTCAGTTTAGCCCAGCCTTCGAGATGATAATTCGAGACATCATTGCCTCAGTTTCGCATTCAGTCTCCGCATTCGTCTGTTCTTGGTAGTATTCAGTAGATGATAAAATCCCTGTTATCTTGAAATATTAATATTACTTTCATGAATTAGATTACGCCAAGCATGAGACACTGATGGGTGAGGCTTCGCCCATGCGACCCTTCATAGAGATACGTAGAAACTTAGCAAAATGAACTTAAATTAAAATTAAATTAAAATTTTCCTGGTAGTATATCACGTACTTACGGAGATAAATAATTTACTGCCAGGATATATCGAGGGCTCAAGGCGAGGACCGTTTATGACCATTTTCGTCGAAAATGAGATATCAACAGCGTGTTCTGGCCACCGGTGAGCAGTATCGTTTGATGTATTCGACGCTATCCAAACTTGATTTGAATCTATTTAAAGCGATATTTTAAATTTTGATTATGTACATTTCGCGCGATTCTTGTTCGTTAAAACCGTATTATGTCCATGGTTCAGCTTTAATTGTCGAAACTGACCCACTAGCTCAGCCTATACGAAGTTCGGCAATGCAGAAAGATAGCTAATCTTATTAGTGAGCTTTTGAATTTATATAAATATATTAAATACCACGTCTAAATGTACCTGAATCTTAGGTTATATATTATATACTACACTAAAGTAATAGACCTATATCCAATAACATTAACCCGCCGTTAATTTAATAATGCCTTCGTTCTCTAAACGAGCTTCAACTTATTCGTTGACATTCACTATTGCTTTACTAAACACGAAGATGATACCGATATTTACCTCAGCCAGGAACCCCCAACTCCATTACATTCGACAACTGAATTCCCGGCAATAAGTTTATAAAACAGAAAACTACATTCTCAGTCCACATTTTCAAACACGTTTTTTACACAAGCTTTCGCTAGTTCATAGTCTGGCTTCATCAGGTAATGATTTATTCATTACCTGATGAAGCTAGACTATGATCTAGCGAATGCTTGTGTAATAAACTTTTGGAAACGTGGAATAAGATTATAGTTCTCTGTTTCATTAACTCTCTACTTCTTTTTCTCTTATTCAAGAATCCTTTGGACCAAAGTCACGTACGGATCCGTTTTCACAAGGACAGTGGAACATAGGATACGCGGTTCGTCACATGACCCCACGAAGTGTACATACTTTGTCTTATTCAGTAAAATGATTCATCGACGCATATCTACTGAAGGCAAACATAATCAAATGAAGTAAAAGACATGAAATAAAAGACATGCCTGAAATAACTTTCAGTGAATACATCGTAAATTTTAAGCAGTGGGCTAGAGTTCGTATGGAATCTTTTTGCATGACTCAGCATGACTCTGTCTGCCTGACAGTCTCCTAACAACCTTATATTTAAATGATGTTGAAGGTTTTGTGAAATTCAGACAAAAAGATAATAAATTGGTATTTCCTAAACAACAATTTGTGTGACGTAGCCTACACAGCGGTCAGTCAAGATGACGTGCGTTTCCCTGTTAAAAAAAGCTTCAACTAACATATATTCTCTATCATATTTTAATGAGCGTGGTGGGACTCCGTGGCCCAAAATTGAGAAAGTACAATGTTTATGAAATTTTGTATATCATGAATCATTATTACAAGCACCGTGACACCAGATCACCCGTAACCCATTCATGGCACAATAAAACTCTTCGTGTTAAACTAATTTTATCATAGATTCTATTAATTAATCAAAGACATAACGATAACTGAAACTATAATTTCAATTGCTTGCGTCAACATGATTTCACTGAGTTCGTTGTCAGTCTCGCTGGGAGAACGAATATAAATAAAACTATTCTATTGTTTCAAGCTTTTCTGAAAATCCTTTCAATGCCTTTTTGCACCTTTATTCTATGCTATTTCGCCCCCTCCCACTAGACAGCTTGAAGAATTGTTTTTTTCAATGTTTTGTCAAGCATGGGTCACTGATGGATCGCGCCGTCGAGGCGCGGTCTATCTGTGACTCATGCTTGTCAAAATAAAATTCCTGTCACAACTCTATAAATCCGTGAGCTTGTACATTCCCTGCAGCCTATGGTAACCGCTATTGTGAGACATGGCTTTTATCTTCTCCCATCGAGATTAACAAGCAAATGATGTTTTGTATGAATGTTTGGTTACTGATTAACCACCTCGTCGGCGCACTCCTTGCACTTATGATTTGCTAAGTATGGCCTATGTTAGACAGCGTACCATGCATAGCTTATGCTTGTCTATATAAGCTTTTGTGCGGCGGAATCTAAGCAAATATCAATCTTCTATGGTACAATTTGTTGGAATTTGAATCCATATGAATAAAAGTTTTTCAGGTTTTGCCAAGGAACGTTGCCTTACAAAGCTGGGAGTCAATTTACTTTACTATCTTAGTACACTTTCGAATGTGAATTCTTCAAACAACGATAACCCTGGCATTTTTTTAATGGATATCAAACCAAAATGAATCGGGTTAATTGAAACAAGCCAGGACTTACTAAGCCTGTTACAAAAAAATATTAGATTGACGAGACATTGTTGATTTAGGGCAAATATTGTTTAATAATCAAACGCCTGACACGGTTACAATTCGAATTTTTGTTATTTGCTAAGCATAAACCTTAGAACCACCGTGCTTATATGCAGCACGATCAATTCAAAGATATATATATATATATATCGTAAAAAGGTTCGTGATTAGCTGAAGGCCTATTTGTGGTACTACAAGAGGTGGTTTCTTTCGGTGTATTTAAGTCATATTATGTTTTCACAATATATTTGTATAAGTGGTTTCTGTGTTGTAGTTGTAGGTGTTGAGCATAACTGTATTTCTATATTTCAACTGGTACAGACAGAGTGGATCACCCTTCAAAAACCAATCAGGAAAATATTTTTTTCAAACATGAGCCACAGATGAACCGCGCCTCATCGGCGCGTGCCATCAGTGACTCATGTTTGACAAAACATGTCGGTAAAAATGTTCTCTGATCGGGTAATGTGATAAGTAAAAGGTGTGGCTATAAACTATCTAAAAAAAATATCAACTTTTCAGACGCGGTCAAATCTTCGCATTTTAGTGGCTTCAAGAAACTCTTCGAGTATGATCTGTCTCCTACGGCCTTGCTCTGAGCGAATTTTAATAAAATAAAAGTCACGCTTGATACAACATATCTTGATGATTTCATCTGATTAGGAATACCAAGAGATGTGTCGGGTGTTATGCTCTGTTCCATTCCTTTTGTAAATATGGATCAGTGTGCGATCCAGGTCACATAATACTGAAAATATAATGCTTAACGAAGCTAAAATATGCTCTGGCGGGAGCTTGGAAAAAAAGCCGTTTGATATGCGGAATACAATCCTGATCTTTTTATGTTAGACTGGTAATTATTTCATCATCTCGTAGTTCTTGTACGTCAATACAAAATGTAATTGTAAATAAAGACATGAATTATTGAAAATGCAAATAAATGACGACGAGAAGACATTTATTAAGTTATTGAAATATAATATTAAAAACCTTATAGAATTTACCAGCTGTATTTGCTCTAGAGATTAATGAAAACGTAGATAAATCTTAATAAGCAGAGATAAAATGAGTTGATAAAATAAGCTTTTATCAAGTAGGGCGTTTTTAGAAGCTTTAAGAACTACTTCTCAAGCATTTTTTGATATGGAGAGGAAATACACATTTGTAGTCCATTATTCGTTGGCAACTCGATCCTGAGTGTATTAATGAGGTAAATTCATTCAAACAGAGAAAACTTTGGTCCATAAATGGGCAAGGACTAAGCCCTGCCCATGGTGATGTACATTGTAATAAAAATGCAACAAAATCACTGATCTTCAACAGTAATTTTAATTGGCGGTATTGAAAAAAATTCAAAATTGACTTTTTGCCAAATATTTTGGCCAATTGGGGTGTTGATGGAACCAACCGCGAAGGTGCGTTAGTATTTCTATATCATGGCTAAATCGAAATTTTTCTTAAAATATACTGTAACTTTTGTAACTGTTAAAGACCAGTGATTTTGTTGCATTTTTCGTTACATTGTATTTTGTGAAGTATGTCTCGCTTATGGAACGCGTCAACGAGGCGCGATTCGTCTGGGACGCCTATTTGAAACAATGTAAGTTTGGGACAGTGATCTTATTACGACTTATATTTGTCCAAACACGAAAGTTACTTCTTGCAAACGTTAAATATTTTCCTCCATTTTAGCAGTGTCTTCAGCCTAGCAACCTGAAATCTACTAAAATCGCCGTTTCTTGAGAGTAATTCTACTTGGTTGTCTTATTTAACTACAAATTATTTTTGTCATCTATGGGCTGATGATGGAACGCACCACTCGAGGCTCCATACGTGGTATAATTCTCATTATCAAAACCACTATTTGATAGAGTATTCGGCGTGTCATAAACAGTCCATAATTTAAAGCCGCATTCTTAATTAGATTACCGTAATTAATTTCAGACACTTGTTGGAGTAGATCGCGCCTCGGCGGCGCGTCCATCAACAGTTTTTTATTGGCCCCATACCTTGTTTTTACAGTTTTTTTTTTTTTTTTTGATATAGCCGAGTCCAATTATTGCCATTATTGCCATACAATTTTTCCTACGATATACAACTTTCAGATGTCTTTATTTTTCAATTGAATTTGGAATCAAGTCATTTGATGTCGAGTCCTTCTGAATATGTTTCCATATCTAGTTTTTTCTCTTTCATGGACGAAAATTTTCAAAACATACTTAACAATGGCAACAAGAGCAATGAAGAAATTCAGTAATTTTTTGTACAATGGAGCTTTATCTTTGACCTATGTTTGTCATAAAACACAAATTTTAGGATCAAATGAAAATCTTCCCCGGAGTTTTGAATTCATTCCAAATCACCTCACCGAAATGTACATTTGAGTCACTCACGCATTTTGATGAGTATGGATGCTGATGTATATTGCCACATCGGTAGATTTGCCACAACAACTTTTTGTAGTGGATCACCCTGACTAAAGTCCTGTACCTTTAGTCACTTATAGACGGGGTGGTTTAATGTTGTTAGAAAATTATGACCTTTGCTGTTAGGCCAAGCCTACCCGAGTTATTACACCCTTAGACATATATTAACGAGCCGGACTCGCCAGGACTCGAACCCGAGATCTTCAACCCACGATGCCTGAGACTTCCATTCTAGGGAGACTGTGGCACAAGAATCGACAGCGGATGTCAGTGAAGTTACTCTAGTAGTTGAAAGCCGTACATTTATCTCTGTATATAAGGAATTTTGTCAATCATGAGTCAAGGAAGAATTTGGCGCTATGGCGGCTCTATAGGTAAGTCGCTTCACCAAATTTTCTACGTCTCAAAGACTATTTGATTGGATTTTGAGGGATTATAGCGTACGAATAAATGCACAATTCGAGTTAGGTGAAGATAGTTTTGTAGGTATGTATGATTTCAGTGAAAGTGTACTAAAGTATTGCACATTTTCTACGTGAAATTTCATATTTGGTTTACTTCGTGATTGATGGTCGATCGCAACTAGACAAAAAGATTTTGATTTCATTGATTTTGATTTCAAGCAGGGTTCCGTGATTAATCGGACGCGCACCCAACATTTTTTTTTTCGGTAATCGTTGTATATTTACCTAATTTGTTTCATAACAGGCATGCTACATAAAAGCTCAAAGTACCTTCTTGATTAGCACTGTAATGAAATTATTGTGAATTTACTGGTCATTTGCAGTGGTTGCATACTTCCAAAGTTAAAAACCGCTGTATTGATGAGATTTATGCCATCTCGGCGGTGCATTCCATCAACAGTCCATAATTGGCGAAAAATGACGATTTTATACATTTCTTCTATACTACCAAATTACTGTCAAAAAGCAGTGATTTTATCGCATTTTTGTTACAATTTAGGGATTTTAAAACGAAATCAAAGAGAGCTTCATTGAGCAAACCCATGTGGCAAAATGCCTCTGCGTCAAACGAATTTTTTGGTTTATATTTTCAATTTTCATTGTTAGCAAAAACCTATGTGTTAGATATAAACTCGCCGTCCTACTTTAGTGAACTCCAATTTAGTGTTTCTTTATAATATGCGCCGAGAGATAACTCTCTTTTTTATCCTGACGAAAACATGCCCAAACATGTTTATGTGAATTTGTTGCGTCACAAAGCATTTTGTATTTTCCCCGTGTTGCGCGATAAGGATTTTCGCTTTGCAGGCATTTTGTGTTTTACGACTTGTGTTAGGGCGATTATTATTGCATTCTGGTTGATGAGTTTAGTTTTAGTAGTATCGTATTATAGTGTTCTGGCTAAGTTGTGTTGTGATAATTTAGTGATATTCTTGATAGTTAGGATTATTATTACTGCTTATTTGTATTGCAATAGTTAACTGTAGAATATTTATAATGTATTACAGTGGCTGTGTCATCATATATTAGTTTTATCGTTAATTTCCGAAGGTTTCACGCTGTTCAACATTTACTACTTGTTTGGTGAGATCATTGAATACAGTTTTCAGTTTCATTAGATCTCGTTGCATCTTTACTTTGGACTTTGGTTGGGCAGATGCTGGAGGTTAGGGAATTGCGCATAAAACTCCAAGAAACAGTCACGTTGCGGGTTCATTTGAAGAGAAATTTGAACTCATACTCCACATTTTATAAAACTAATGTTCAATCTTGGAATACAGTTTGCCGGTTTACTTCAACACTATGGCTTCGAACTTTTCAAATGATATAATTGAATCTGACGACCGTACAATTTGTTCCGAATCTGCAGTGCAGTTACCATCAAACGACTTTGATCGAAATGAAGCAATTGATAATTCACGTTATGCGCAAGCTTATGCAATTTTACACAGTGATTTCACAACGCTTATGCTGGTTAAAGATAATCAATCGAAAGCTGTTTCACAATATCAGAAAATATGTGATCATTTACATGACTGGAAAACTTGTTTGGACACTTATATTTCACTCAATGGTCCTGATTCACACACCGCTAAACTACATCATATTCAAGTTGAAGATAACCTGAAATCAAGTACAATGCTTTATAGAGAATTTGTGGACAGTTGTGCCACCCAGCCTCGAACACGCCCTGCTTCACAAATATCTAAATCCCGTTCATCAAAATCGTGTTCTTCAAAACATCGTTCATCGAAGTCCCGCTCCTCAAAATCATCAATGTCGTCCGGCAGGATGTTGGAGAAGTCAAAATTGCTGAGACTTGAGGCATTACAAGAAAAGCAATTAGCCGCTCATGAGGCTGAGCTAACGGCTCATGAAGCAGAGATATCGGCCGAGAAGGAAAGACAATTGGCGGCACACGCTGCTGAAAAGAAAAGACAGCTGGCTGAGATGAAAGCTAATTTCAAAGAACAACGAGCTCAACTTCTTTACAAAATGGCAAGTGACAGAGATTCGGCGGCATCAAAGTCTCTTTTTAGCGATGACGACATTGTGACTTCAAAACAGATCAGTTTACGTGACTTTGCAAATCTTACTTCTACTATGGTACCACAAAGATCGAGTTCAGTTCCTCCTGTGGTAACTTACAATACGGAAAATCAAGGTATCGATAATGACTTGTTACCTAATTTATCTTTGAATGTTTTGCGTAATATTCCCTTTTGTGGAGATCAGCCTCCACATTCATGTACTGAGTCAATTTCGATGCAAGCAGGAGCCACAGATGGATTGCATTTGCCACCACAACAAGCTAGTAATGTTAGAGATTTGAATCTACGATCTGTTCCAAATGTTTCACAAGTATCGAATAATTTTAGTCACTCTGCTAATAATTTTCATGATTGTTTACCCAGTAATAATGTTAACACTGCTGCAATTTTTACCCCTGGTCGGTCTGCGGGGCCGGTACAGAATAGTTCTATGATTTCAACTCCACAACAGCTAATGGCACCAATTGCTGCTATGAGTATGGGTCCTCATTTGCAACCAGTTAACTCACATTCAAGTATGAATGTTGTTCAGTCAAGCATGGTTCATGGCACTGGGATTTCTCGCCTTTCACCCATACATAATATAGGAAACCCCTACGATATAGGACGTGTTTTTCCTCATGACGGTTTAGCTAGTATAGGTTCAAATGTTTGTTATCAGAATCAGCCTATGTATTCAAACATGCAGCAGCAGGTCACGTCAATCATTCCGCCAACCAGACCTTATTATTCTGGAATTTCACAATCTAACATTTCCAGCGCTTTACACACTTCCACTGCCACTGTTTCCTCAACCTTGCCACGTATGAATAGTTCACAGTTACCCCCTCGTGGCCTTATGAGGCAACAACCTTCACTTGACCCCCACATTTCTCATTATAATCCTTCGTATTCTTTTCCTACTCATCAAGCTGCAAGCAAAGATGATCTGTATTTACTTGGTAGGAATATACAGCAAGATTTTCGCTTACCCACTCTTGATAGGGTAGAATTTAATGGTGATCCATTAGAATATCACGCGTTTATAAGGTCATTTTACAATATGATTGGTCGTCTTACGTCTGATCCCTCGACACTTTTGGCGCAATTACTTGCTCACTGCAAGGGTGAAGCATACGAAGTTATCAAACATTTGCGAATGGCTGATAACCCAGCTGAGGCTTACAATGCTGCAAGAGAAACGTTGGAATTTCATTTTGGCAATAGATCACTGATTATAAATGCATTTATTCAACAACTTACTGAGGGACCGAAAATACGCACAAATGATGTTAAAGGACTTTGCAAATTGTCTTCTCAAATGAGAAATTGCGCTATCGTATTTCACGATTGGGATGCTGGGAGCTTGCTCAATGCTCCAGCATATCTTACTGCTATTTTTGAACGTTTACCGCCTAATATGCGTACTGACTATGTTATGAATGGGTCATGGACATCCTTCGCAATCCCTTCATTCAATCATTTACTCAAATTCATTGAATCAAGAGCACGACTGTATAATACCTTTTATGGTCGTGCTTTGTGCTTTGGCTGATTTATCTTCACGACCTGTGGGTCAAAACAAGCAAAACAACAGGCGTATTTCTAAATTTTCTACATATGCAACATTCAATATGTCGAAGCAAGATAACGCTTCGAGTAAGCAGAATTATCATAAACATTTACCCTTTAACAGGAGTATTAACTCTATTGTGACTTGTTATCTTTGCAAAGGTGATCACACGCTTATGCGTTGCTCAAAGTTTAAAGAAAAAACCGTCACTGACAGGCGACTGTTCGTTAAGGAACAGTCAATTTGCTTCAATTGCATGTCTTCAAAGAGACATTATTCTAGTAGTTGTCCTTCAGAGAAAAGGTGTTTGATTGAAGGGTGTGGTAAGCTTCATCATACTCTGTTACACATGAAGCAAGCGACTAAACCGCCTGCATTGCATACTTCGCGTTCTGAGGAACCATTATCACCACAGACACCTAAACCTGATGCGGCAACTCCTGTTACTTCTATGTCTATTCTTGATCCCTTATGTCCAGTGAGACTGATGGCCGTCGCCGTCGAAATAAGTCGACCCGATAATACAGGCAAAAGGACAACTATTGCTTTCTTAGATTTAGGATCGCAGAGATCTTTTTGCTCTACAGAATTGGCAAATTTACTTGGGCTTTCTGGTAAGCCAGAACGTTGTATGGTGCGCTCTACGAATGGTGTCAGTATTCACACCGGCGAAAGAATTTCATTTTGCATTAATGGCATCAATAACACTGACGTTGTTAAGGTACAGAATGCTTTGACTTTTGACAAAATTCCTGATGTTAGAGACTCACTGCCAAAACCTGACATAATTCACAAATATCCACATCTGCGTGATGTGGAATTTCCTAATGTTGACGGAAAAGTCGAACTCTTAATTGGTGCTGATGCTCTGGGTGGCTGCCCATTTATTGACTCAAGAGTTGGTCCGCCTGGTACTCCAGGGGCTCTTCTCACATCTCTTGGATGGTGTCTTTATGGCAGGGATCCTTTAATGGCTACAACAAATAATTTGACAAACTATATTGAAACTTCTGTGCCAATGATATTGGATGACAGTGGATCTGATTCACAAAGTGAGGTTGCTGTTAACTTCATTTCTACTACATTTCCAATTTCTGACACACGTCTTCTATGTAATGATTGTGTTTTCCCAATTACTGATGATTTGTCGCAAGATGACAATTTACAAGAGGAAAATAGTTTACAAGATACAGACGATGCAAGTGAGGGAATTGAAAACCCTTGCATGCGTTATTGTGATATTAATGATTTTTACGTAAATAAATTTACTCATGAAAATGTTTCCGATTTCTTCTTTCTATGCTCTGCTATGTTGGACACTCTTGAAGAAGAAAGTACTGAAACTGAAATATCTGTCTGTCAAATTTGTGGAAATGACTTTCCTGATTTGAATGAAGATCCATTTACTACTCAACCATCACTCGATGATGAAAGAGCAACTAAGATTATGAACGACACTCTAAAGCGTGTCAATAGCCGTTTACAAATTGGTTTGCTGTGGAAGTTTGACGATATCAAATTACCTTACAATTATGTTATGGCTGTGCGCCGCTTATTGTCAGTCAAACGTAGAATGGAGAAGGATGCTGATTTTGCTTCTAAATACATCGAAAAAATGGATGAGTACATAAGAAACGGCTATGCAGAATCGATACCCGATGATGAATTGGCACCGACAGATAGAACGTGGTTTATACCGCATCATGCTACACGACAGTCAAAATTCCGTATTGTCTTTGACAGTTCAGCGGAATTTGATGGGACGTCTTTAAACAAGAATTTATTAACTGGACCTGATTTCAATAACTCTCTTGTTGGAGTTTTGTTGCGTTTCCGCCTGAAACCCATTGCAGTTTCATGTGACATACGTCAAATGTTTCATAGAATACTCGTCAAAACGGAAGACACGGAGTCATTACGATTCTTATGGTACCCCTCACATGATATTTCACAGCCTATTGCTCAATTTAGAATGCTCTCTCATGCATTCGGGACTTCTTGTTCTCCGTCAATTGCCTCATTTGCTATCAGGCAAGTCGCAAGAGACAATCTATCAAATGCTGACCCTGAAACCGTTCAATGTATATTTTCTAACTTTTATGTAGATGACGGACTTTACTCCAGAGAAACAGTGTCTGAAGCTTCTGTTTTAGTGCAACAGACAACTGAATTGCTTGCTACAGGTGGTTTCCATTTAACTAAATTTCTGAGCAATGAACCACAAGTTCTGGAGTCTGTTCCGAATCAGGATAAAGCTCCCGTAACACATGAATTAGAATTGGGAGACGACGCGCTAAGTCGTACTCTCGGATTGAATTGGAATGCGACTACTGATCAATTTATTGTAATTGTCAATATCAGTGAACGACCGCCTACTCGTCGTGGTATACTTTCTATGGTATCTCAAATATTCGACCCTCTTGGTTATGTTCAACCATTTGTTCTGATTGCCAGTGATGATATTACAAGATCTGTGTTATGAAGAATTTCACTGGGATGATTTAATTGTTGGACCTCTCAAACAGAAATGGGAAGATTGGATTTCAAAGCTACCAGATTTAAATGGACTTTCATTGTCACGTTGTTATAGACCTGCTGGATTCGTTCCTACCTCTTACCAATTGCATGTTTTCTGTGACGCAAGTTCATTTGCTTACGGTACTTGTGCTTACTTAAGAATGATTGATAATGCAGGAAATGTACATGTAACATTCGTTAAAGGTTCGTCAAGAGTAGCGCCAAAGAAAGTTATCACAATTCCACGATTAGAACTAACTGCTGCTGTTTGCGCGACAGAGTTGGCTCGATGTATAAAATTGGAATTACCTAACTTGATAACCGATGTGTTTTTCTATACGGATTCGATGACAGTTCTGAGAATGATTAATAACAGATCAGAGCGTTTTAAAACTTTCGTTGCGAATCGCCTAAATACAATTCGCTTACTTTCTGAACCAAGTCAGTGGTATCACGTTGACACTAAGTCAAATCCAGCTGACATAGCAAGCCGCGGAATGATGCCTGACAAGTGCCGCAAAGCGGAATGTTGGTTCCAAGGACCTTCATTTCTAAGAGATGAGAATTTACCTTCACATAAATCTTTACAGTTTTCTGATTCACTTGAAGATTCTGAGATATCTTCGGAAGTGAAAGTTAACTTCAATATTGCATCGAATGTTGCTACTGAAACAAGTACAACACGTCATGGATTGTTTATATTATTGGAACGTTACTCCAAGTTTGAGAAACTTCTTACGGCTGTAACCTGGCTTAATAGATTCAAAATGTATCTGATTCAAAAGCATTTGAATCGTGGGAACTCCCCAACAACAGGTTGCCTCACTGTCGCAGAACAAGAGAATGCGACACTGGATATTGTAAAGCTAATTCAACAAGATTCCTTGTCTTCTGAAATGTGTTACTTTAGTGATTTGAAATATTCTGGTCCACCTCCTGCTAATAGAAAATTACTCAAATCGCCATTTGCAAAAGAACTTATACAATGCAACCCTTATGTCTCCGAAGGCATACTTCGTGTAGGAGGCAGACTTCGACATTCTGAACTCCCCCCTGATCAAAGGAATCCTGTTATTCTACCTCCATATCACCATGCTACAAAACTTCTTATTGATTATTATCATTGCGAAAATGGTCATTGTGGATGCAATCAAGTGCAAGCGTGCTTGTTGCAGAGATACTGGATTTTACATCTCCAATCTGCTGTTGCAAAGGTGCTACGTGAATGCATAAACTGTAAAATTCGCGTTGCAAGACCTGGCAAACAATGGATGTCAGATATGCCTGCTGTTAGGCTTTGTACTGGAAACAAACCATTTCATCATTGCTTCGTTGACTATTTTGGCCCTATAAAAGTGAAGCTTGGAAGAAGTGAGCACAAGCGTTATGGTGTTATTTTTACTTGTCTTTCTACACGAGCTGTTCATCTAGAAGTAGCTGAGAGTTTAGATGCTTCTGCCTTTCTGCAAGCATTTTTTCGATTCGTTGCACGCCGCTCTAAACCAGCTCATATGTATTCAGACAACGGCACAAATTTTATTGCGGGAAGTAAAATTCTCAAAGATGGAATTGCAAATTGGAATAAGAAACAAATTAATGATGCTCTTGCACAAAAGGGGAATTCAATGGCACTTCTCTCCACCACTTGCAAGTCATCAAAATGTGTTGTTGTTGAGAGGATGATTAGAGAAGTCAGAAAGATTTTGCGAAACATGCTTGATGATAAACCTCTAACTGATTATTCTCTTTGGTCCTTTCTGACTGGAGTGGAATCTATTTTAAATGATAGGCCTCTTACTCGTATTAGTACCGATCCCAGAGACCTTCACGCCCTTTCTCCTAACTCTATCCTGATAAGTAAACTCGACCCTGACCTTTCCCCTGATGTTTTCCTGCGTGCTGATGAATACAGACAGGGTTATAGGCATGTCCAGCGTATGTTAGACATATTCTGGCAGAGATTTACAAGTGAATATATCCCCTTGCTCCAAAGACGTTCAAAATGGTTGCATCCCTCTCCCAATCTTAGGACAGGCGACTTAGTACTTATGTGTGATGATATCCTCCCCCGCGGCAGTTGGCCCATGGCTGTTGTGGACGAGGTTTACCCAGACAAGCAGGGAATTGTCCGTAGAGTTAAGGTGCGAACATCCAAATCTTCTTTTGTTCGTGATATAAGAAAAATTTGCTCACTTGAGCTTGACTAAATGTTAAAATGGGTAATTTATGCTATCATGTATATATTGTTATGTTTCTTTCTATTCATTATGTACAAAGTTTCACTTGCTTCGTTTATCTCTTATTTCTGAGATAATTTACCTAGATCTTAAATTATCTGGGGCCGGAATGTTAGATATAAACTCGCCGTCCTACTTTAGTGAACTCCAATTTAGTGTTTCTTTATAATATGCGCCGAGAGGTAACTCTCTTTTTTATCCTGACGAAAACATGCCCAAACATGTTTATGTGAATTTGTTGCGTCACAAAGCATTTTGTATTTTCCCCGTGTTGCGCGATAAGGATTTTCGCTTTGCAGGCATTTTGTGTTTTACGACTTGTGTTAGGGCGATTATTATTGCATTCTGGTTGATGAGTTTAGTTTTAGTAGTATCGTATTATAGTGTTCTGGCTAAGTTGTGTTGTGATAATTTAGTGATATTCTTGATAGTTAGGATTATTATTACTGCTTATTTGTATTGCAATAGTTGACTGTAGAATATTTATAATGTATTACAGTGGCTGTGTCATCATATATTAGTTTTATCGTTAATTTCCGAAGGTTTCACGCTGTTCAACATTTACTACTTGTTTGGTGAGATCATTGAATACAGTTTTCAGTTTCATTGGATCTCGTTGCATCTTTACTTTGGACTTTGGTTGGGCAGATGCTGGAGGCTAGGGAATTGCGCATAAAACTCCGAGAAACAGTCACGTTGCGGGTTCATTTGAAGAGAAATTTGAACTCATACTCCACACTATGTACATTTAACATAATGGTTTAATGAATCAACATTCCCATTGTTTAAGAAACAATAAAATTAATAACGTTAAATAACGAAATAAGGTTATTTAGTTAGATGCAATTAACCTATTTAACCTATTTTCGTTCACGCTATCATTGACCACAAATGGCGTTAACAGTGTTTACCTGCCCAACCGATTTATTTTTGCAACGGCCTGTTATTAACCCATGCTTAAATTTATTTTGGCGAAAATACCATGGTTAGGGCGTATTTTGGGCTTTCGTTTTGCGCAGGATGAAAGTGAAATCATATTCTATCTACTAAATGGACGTCTCGATCGATATACCAAATAAAAATCGAATCCGACTTTGGTGGATATAGAATTTTACTTTTCGCCAGAGGGCGCAACAGAGCTGTTCCTGTTCAGTGTTTGTCTGCCATAGGCTGTGGTGGGTGGGATTAATTTTGACTGGGTTCGTGGGTTTAACAATCAAGGGAGTTAAATACCGGTTACCTGGAGTATTTTTCCTCTAGGTAATCCGCGCTATGTTGAAAAAAAGTAGTAGGTTAAGCTAGCCTAATCTAACGTTAAATCAAGCGCTCCTATGTACTGCACCGCTAACCAAAATTTGAGATTGTTTGGCCAAAGAGAACCGAGAAATATCAGATACGGTACCGGTACTGAATACGGGTCTAGTGAAGTTTAGCAGTTAGTACTAAACCCCTGGATACGATAATCTAGTGTAAACTCAGAACTGCAAATGAAATAAAGTCTGGAGTAATAATGATAGGCTTGTCTGCCTACACTGTGACGTTACATCCAATGATGGTTACCGTACAACAGTACCGGTACTAAATCTGAAATAGTACCGGTAATATAACATTCCAGATAACAATACCGGTACTGTGTACTGTGAAACGGGGCTCCTTTGCAGTTGGATCAATATTGAGGAAAAAATTTATGCCCCATTTATTATTTTTCAGTTGTCTTTGGTAGCTATATAGTATATACTGTATAAGCACATTTAACTGCAAATGCAGAATACCGGTATTCTAGAGATGTGTAAACAGTACGGGTAAAGACCTGTATAAAGCTAGCAGACACTTCCAGCAGACAGTTACTGATTTTTCAATTAAAAATAAAAATTTACTTAAACACAGCATAATCAGATACGGTATGGCAATACAGTACTAAAGTCCTAAATCTGTCGCCAATAATGAGTGCAAAATAAAGTATTTTGACTATCACTCAACAAATCTACGAGTTTTAAGATTGCTCAACTCAAGCATGTCATGACAATTTCTCTCATATGCTATACCTGATACAGTACAGAGTATGATGAGCGGGCTTAAAAAGAGAGCCTGTTTTCGACATGCTACCGGTAATTAATGCCATCGTTTTCCTGCCTAAATTATAGTGGATTTGGTCTTTACAGTTACCAAGATAGATTTTTTCTTTTTTTTCGGAGAATAAATTTTATTTTTATTAACGCAGAACAGGTGCAAACAAACCCAAATTCACAGTGTTACTGCTCAAATTATCTGGAAATATGAAGTCTAGCATGAGACAGATCGTTCGCATTGTTCTGTGTCACAGTTTTCATAATCACAGTAGAGTTGCTTTCACTCCCTCGTTTTCTTTGTCATTTGTTTGAATGAATAAGTATTTATCTTATATATATATATATATATATATTTTTTTCCATATTCATGGAAAGGCGGAATAGCTGGTAAATGTGTTGTATGTCTATCAAGCTTTATTCACACTTTTACATATATTGGCTAATATTGATTGCCAGACACTTGCGACGGGAGGTTTCAAAATGAAAGTAGAAATTTTGATTTTGAAGACAAGCGACCTGAATTTGATTTTGCAAATTGCATGTTCAAAATTCTAATCTACATTTAGTATTTAATTACTGGAAAACATACTGCAAAACGGAAAATATTAATTTTTGACAGAAGAGCGAGTCAGTATAGCTAATAAGTTGATAGGAAGTCGCCTTCAAATCACTTTTTGTTTCAATCTTCGTTTTTCAGACGTCAAGTACAAAATTATCAATGATAAAAATACATTGCTAGAAAGTCTAAATGAAATTTCATATAGTCAAACCACTGCGGCTGGAAAAAAATGACATTACCGGTAATGTGATTCCAGACTTGCCCACTCGTGTCATACATTTTCGCACTATATTTTAAACCTATTTGAATGCTAATTCAGCTTTAATTGCATGTTTTTATGCAACGAAATTTACATTTTTGGAAGAAGGTGAAAAAATTAAGCGCATGAAATAATAGCACACTAAAAGCAATACCTCCATATGAGCACTCCCATTATAGCATACAAGAGAAATTGTTGTGTCACACAGGAGTAAGAGAGATAGTTTAATGAGTCCTGGAGCACCAGTCGAAATGCCCTATAAAAACACAACATCACCTGGATTCATGAAATGTGCATATGTGGCCAGGGATAGTTTTATAACTTCACTCACAGCAGAGTACTGGGATCAAGTAATCTTAAAGTAACAACACTACTACCGAAACATAAGACAAATTCAGGCATTGCTTTGAGGCACTAACGTTAAATGGATGAAGTTTTATCTCAGTTAATTTCTTTGAAACTTGGCATGTTGGTTCCTTATTACATGTTCATTCTACGAATTGATGGTAAAGGAGAGGAAATTAGTTAGAACTGACTTTATTTTTATCAATTTCTTTAGTTTTCAATAAAAGCTCTATTTTCGCCAGTTATCAATTTGTAATAAATATAAAAATATTATTGCCCGATTTAAATTTATATTTTCTTTATTCCATTCTGTTTCAATGAATAACTTATATGCAATATTGCATGTTATTGAAGAAAGCTTTATTTTAGCTATGAAATTTTGTGTCTATTTTAGTTTCGTGTGAAGCAGGCGGAATTCCTGCGCAATGAGTTTTTGACTTTGTGTCGCATTTTATGAAAAATATAAATATAGTACTAAATTTCATAGGACCCAGAATTTTTGCGCAGAAACAATCTTCAAATAAAGTCAACCTGCCAGCTGGTTGACCATTCTACCAGATCATATATATTTTTTTCTAGAAGCATAATTTACAACGCCCCAAAACTTTCTTGAATGTCGCAAAACTAACATAGTGCTATTGAAAGGAAGCTTTACCAGTTTACCAGCACTGCGGAAATTTGCTCTTATAATGTTTTTTATTAGTGTATAACAATGTTAACCTAAAATTTGCGTACGTCTTGTTTGGCTCAATCGGTAGCCGTCTTAGAAATGCACTTGAGCGGGATAAGATTTGTTAACTTTCACTATGTCATTCGCTGTATTAAAGCAACATACCGTATTTGCTTTATAATCATACACTGTACACCGTAATAATATTCGATTCAATATTAATTTTGTCCCACTCCCCTTAAAATGAAATTCTGTTTAGGTCTAGTTACAGGTTACGTCACTGGACTGCTGCCAGAGATGGCAGAAACCAATTTCTGTACTTCAAATGCATTCTAAAAAGATCATTTCAAATATAGAATATATTATTGTAAATTATATATGGGACCTAACTCTAAATATGTTCATTTCTTTACAGCCTGACAGCTATATTGGCCTAATTTTGCTTTCTTCCGATATATCAGCTTTGTTTTGTTGTTTACGGATATACCGGTTGATCACAAAAGTGGCAGATAATATCGGCCATCCAAAAGGCACATGCGTACACTTGGAATTCTTTTAAAAATGTGTTCTTGTTCAAATGTCAAAAATTGCATAATATTTTTTCTCTTCCATCATGGAAATCCCCAGCAGATGTTATTCGCATGAGGTAGAATCTTATTCAACTCTCTCTCAGCAAAAATTCCTTAGTAACACATCAAAATGTTATATATTCATTTGTCTTTCTTATGCAATAGACCTGTTCTTTCATTATTTTTTTTCGGTTTATTGCTTTTTTCGTTAGGAGTTTTCAACGAGTGAGTATCGGTTATCTGTCGTCGAAATATCGCGTGCAAAAAATATCAGTCAGAATCTAGTCCGTTTCCGAATATATTTGATTTGTTTTGTACATCCCTGCCTGCTACATAAATTTATATGGAATAGTCCACTGCACAGTTCGAAATATTAGTTTGGTTTGGGTGTGTTCTTCAGAACCACCTACAATGCTAGTTTCTATTTTCTAGCAGTATTGACATCATTTTAAACCTTTTTATTCAGTTTTGTTACTACCTGAAGTTAAAAAGAGATATATATATATAAATTAAAATTTTCTTTTGAAGAAATCCATTTTCTTTGTGTGCCTGAGTCGCTGAGTAGGCAGCATTCTGACAGTCTGCCCCACCGCAGCCTCACCACCTTACCCAGATACACCAACTGATTGGTATAATAAGATAACATGTGACACAAAATGTGATGTGAATCTAAATATCTTTGTTTACAGTCATAGTTTTTAGCCAAATATTCTTCTAGACATGGATAATAAAAGACCGTTAAAGAAGCTTAGTGAAGAGAGTTTGACAAAACAACCAGATGAAGTGTTCGATCTTCTTGAAAAATTAGGAGAAGGGTCTTATGGGTGTGTATTCAAGGCCATTTATAAAGAAGCAGGACAGGTATGATATGGGCTTGCTAATTTGCGTGTTATGGCTCTTTAAACTAAATTTGAAATGCTTTGGAAGTGACATCGGATTTTATAATAATGTTTATTATTTTACCTCTAAGAACATTAGTTCTGTGATTTCTTTTTTACTTATTTATGGTGCAATTTCGTTTTCATTCTTTTTTTTAATTTCCTGTCTTATGTAAAATGATAATATTATCAAGTCTATGTATTGGCTTTGGTACCTCACCTTACCCTGCTGTCGCTTCATGCTTCAAAGTTTTATGTAAATAGAATGCCTGTACTCAATTACTTTAAAGAAATGAATTCAGATTTATATAAATGTGTTTCAGTTATCCTCTACTACAATGCCATCGTCTTGGTGGATCCACTCGATTGATTGGCCAAAAATCTATGTATCTATCATTCCATTTTTGTCTTATTTAATTTTTGTTATAGCATATTTTTAAATTTTAATGGGTTTTATTAGGATAGGATTTCATTTTTATTCTGCGGGGAGGAAAGCTGTGAATAGAGCTTAATGATATTGTGAACCACGACCTCTCGTGCAGGTACCAGCTCCGGATCGGGGTGAATTATTTTGGATTATCCTATTTCTCAGTTTTCCTGTGCATGGACTTGGTTGGTGGAGGAAGCCGTAAGCAGTCCTTTCATAAACCGGCGTAGCTCGAAGCATATTCCCACCGCTTTACCAATTGAGCCAACCAGGCACCCCTGAATATCTTTCTTTTTTTTGCGATTTCCTCATTTTCAGATCGTCCATGAAATAATTCTTAATTGATATTCACTGTATTCGATGTATTGGCTCTTGTACCTCACCTTAGCCTGCTCTCGCTTTATGCTACAAACTTTTATATCACTCCCGCTTATCGCTTATATGAATAGAATACCACAGATGCTCAGTTACTTTTAGTGATCCTCTTTTACAATGTCATCGTCGTGGCGGATCCACTCGGTTGATTGGTCAAAGATTCCATAGATCCATCATTCTATTTTTCCCCTTTTTTAAATTTTAGGATTGTTACAACAATTTCTGCGATTTCCTCATTTTTAGATCGACTCTGAAATAATTTTCAATTGATATCTTTCTATCAGGTTGTCGCCATTAAACAAGTTCCTGTGGAATCAGATCTTCAAGAAATAATCAAAGAAATTGCAATAATGCAACAGTGTGATTCTCCTTATGTTGTCAAATATTTTGGAAGTTACTTTAAAAATACGGATTTATGGATTGTAATGGAATACTGCGGTGCCGGGTGAGCTTGTTTATATTATATTTTTTATGTTATTTAGTATTATACTGAAATAGTGATGTCTTTTTCTTATTTACCTTTTTATTACACCAGGACTAGGATTTCCTCTCAGTTCAAATTCGGCAACTTTTTTTTACTTTGACCTGGTCCCATGAAAATAAAGAAAAAACAACGAGTGCCAACCTCGTAGGCATAGCCATTTGAGATAGTGGGTGATTCTGCTGATATATCAACCATTTTTTTTTTAAAAAAATTTGCTGAAAGTGTCACTTAGAGTTTTCGGAAGGTACCAGAGAGTAGTGACCATTTTGGCGCTGGTCAGTGGTTCAAATAGCACAGTGAAATATAAAGAAACAAATATAAATAAGAGTTCTGTGGTCTATATGCATGTTTTAAATAAAACGCGGTATTGGATCTGCACAAAACAACTTATTGTAAAAGTTCAGAACACAGAAAAATTAATCCATTCATATGATCATATTACTCATACAATATTCTTGTTACTGTTGAATAAAATTTTTCTGCATGACGTCAAGTCATACGCACATGGTATTCATCATCATTGTATATACTTGTTAAAGTTTTGTAGTATTTTATCTCATTGATCATGTCTGCGGCGCATAACTTGATTGATTATATTTTTTCTAAAGATAGATGATAACATTTCCCTAAATCGGGTTGTATACAACTACGGTAGCTACCTACACTGCTATGTCAATAGTGATTTATGTTAATTAATGATATTTGAAAACTTTCCCAATTCTTGTTTTGTCAAGTATGATCCAAGTATGATGGCTTATGCTTTGTCAGTAAAATACAACCTACATTTTGTATTGAATTTACACCTGGCAAGACAATGCTAGATTAATTTAGATTATAGTCCTCAACTCAATCGCACGAGAGAAGCACGAGCCACAGTGACTCATACTTAACAAATCATCTGTACTGTATGTAAAATTTTTCTGATCGGGAACAATTACCATTTTGAATCGGGCTGACAAGATTTCCAAGATGCTGCTACACATCATTTCTTTTTTGTGAAACACTAACCAGAAACAGTTTAAATCTGTGCCAGTGAGGATTCATGAAATGCCTTTTTATTGCAATCATGTAGCCTTTTCAGTAAATATTCTGAATTCAGCCATTTTTTTCGGTGCATGATGACTCATACTTAACAAAACATCAGTAACTGTATTGTGAACTTATTCTGATCGGGGCCGATTATCATATCAGGCAAACAATATCCAAGATGCTGTTGTACAGCAATAAGGATTGTGCGAACTTTCGGAACTGTGAGAAAGGTCTGAATTTTTTGTCAAACCCCATGATAAAATGTTTTGCACCTCGTTCCTCTTACAAGCTTTGTCACAGGAATTTATTTTATTTTTTCCCTGCACTTGAAACTATAATAAGCACTACAATTGTATAAGCAACATTTGGATGTTTTTAAGCAGTTTGTATATTTCACTGGTCACCAGGCACTCGTAAGAAATATTCAACTAACACCATTTTAAAACCAGTTCTCTTAGTGAATTTGGGGAGTTGTATTTCCTGGCATCTGGATAACAAAATATCATTCTATTATCCATCGATAATGGTTTAATTTTGTTCATCTCGCATTCTGCTCGAGTTACAGATGTTTAACTCTTTAATTGTTTCTCTAGATCTGTATCAGACATCATTAGATTGCGGCGTAAAACATTGATCGAGGAACAAATTGGAACGATATTAAGAGATACTTTAAAAGGCCTGGAATATTTGCACTTCATGAGAAAAATACACAGGTAAATGGAAATAATATATTATGTTTTAGATAAGACTCTCTGTACCACAAAATAGGGTACTTAAACAGACAGGGCTAATATTTTTCATGGAGATGGGAGTTTACTAGTTCAGACTAACCTACCTGAGAAATTTATACTATGGGTGGAGAATTGGGTACCGGTAAGGATTTATCATTCAGACTTACCAGTACTCATATTGTGGACATTTACTCTCTATGCCATTCCCAATAAAACTACCTACGGTACTTTTGACAAGCACTGGCCACACGCAGATCTTATCTAGACATCTAGTAGACAATGTGATCCATCAGTGAACCATTCAGGACAATGAATATTTCTTCAGTTTTGATAACTGCTCAATGAAATTGAAATGATTAAGAAGTTTTATATTATTCTTTATTGAAATCTAAATAAACAACACTGTTTGCCTGTTGAATAAGTGGTCGATTACATTCCACCAAGAATCATTTTACCTCACCACTAGAAATGAAGCACCAAAAAATTGTTGTTCCAGACAAACTACCATAATATCAGCAACTTGGTCACCTGATATTTAAATATTATTAAATAAATTAAATATTTAAATCATCAAAAGATGATTGATGTAAACATCACTACTTCCATGCTAAATCATGCACTGAAATATTCGAACCCTTTTTTTGATTGTTACTCAATCCTGAAGAAACAAAAAACTCGCAAATCATGGCAGTGTTTATGGTTTTTAACTTTCCCAGGTAAAGTTTCATGTTGAGGGAATTGAAATTGTGACGCCGTAGTCCCAAGCTTACATCCAGGGTTACAAAATTTTATTTTCCTTCGGGTGTCTGAAATGGTAATGTCATTTTCTTCCGGTGGATAGAAAAGCGTCAAAATCATCAACTCTGCTATTTGATAGCAGCATTGATAATTTTAGACCTTTTTTTGTAGTTTGGTCACCACCTGTCTAAAAAGAAGAGATATTTTAATCTTCTAGCGAAGATTTAGCATGAAATATTGCATGCCTATCAATTTTACTTCCGATGGCAGCCTTTTGCTTCGGGTGTCTGAGTACCAGAGTAGCTGTTATTGTACTGTCAGTCTGTTCTCATCCTCCAAAACGAAAGAGTTATAAGTTATCAAATCTTCAGTAATATTCGATACCCGAGAATTGGTAACTATAATTTAAAGCACCAGAAACTTATTGTTAGAAAGGAAATCGATTCTGTCACCCTAGGTCCAGAAAAATATTGTTTTTAATCTTTATCACAGAGACATCAAAGCAGGAAATATACTCTTGAACACAGATGGGAACAGTAAACTGGCTGATTTTGGTGTGGCCGGTCAGCTAACTGATACCATGGCAAAGCGTAACACTGTTATCGGAACCCCATTCTGGATGGCACCTGAAGTTATTCAAGAAATTGGGTAAGTCAAGGGTAGGAAATATGTCTCCTTAGAAGAAAAAAAGCAAAATTGCATTATAAATCATTCACTAATGAGCTGAAATATTTTCAATTATTCAACTGTCACTAAACTGCACAGAAAGCTTTAAAACCATGAACGAAATGGCATAAAATTTTGCTTATACAAAATCATATTTTTTTATTTGGTTTCCTGCATTTGTGAATCAACATGGTCCAAGTATATTGTATATATATATGTCTTTTCAGACATTATGGTTATGTTAAAGTTGATATTATATACAATTTTTGTTCAATTTTTATCTGACATCGAATCTCAACTTTAGTCCAGGTTGTGACTCAACTGATTTAGGTCAAATCTTTATAAATACAGAGTACCAGCATTGCAGTACGTTACTGAAAATGTTACTACAGTGAATCATGAAATTACTCACGAATTTACTTTTTGAACTTTCAGCTCAGTTGTATATTGTCAATATATCTTATATCCTGGTATTGGTCCTTCTTTATCTGTATACTATTGATCAATTTTGCTGTATCCTGTAATTGATTCAAAACATTTGGGAAAAAGTATTTAAACAGATATCCTATATAGTGCGTTGAAAAAAAATAGTACATATTTTGTGAAAAATGATTGAATTTTGAACCAGACCGGAAAAATATCAGCTACTTTTCTTCTCAGACACCCGAAGAAAATGGCTTCCATCAAAAGAAAATTTAGCAAATGGTCAAATGCGATTATATATCTCTTTCCAGCAGGTGAAAACGTCTCTATTTGATCGCCTGCCTGGTAGCAACAAAACAGCAGAAAATGGTTCAAAACCATCGATACTGTTATGAAATAGCAGTGTTGATGGTTTTGAAGCTTTTTCGTTCATCTAAAGAAAATGACATGGACATTTCAGACACCCAAAATAACAATATTTTTCACTCCGTTTAAAAAATAAACAAATAATAATTATTAATACAGATATATGCCCACCACTCAACCCAGGGTCTTATAACTTGGGTAGGCTAGGCCAAACCTGGAAAGATCATATTTTCCAGTAATTGTAACCCTGCCTGTCTATGAGTGGCTGCTGTTACAGGGCATTGGACAGGGTGATCCACTCTGAGAAGTGACTATAAAAAATAACAAAAAATATATCTTAATTTTCAGTTATGATTGTGTGGCCGATATCTGGTCATTAGGAATCACAGCGATAGAAATAGCAGAAGGAAAACCACCGTATTCAGATATTCATCCAATGAGAGCTATATTTATGATTCCTACAAATCCACCTCCTACATTCAGGAACCCAGAAAAGTAAGTTTTGTAAATGTGTAGATAACACAAGGATGAACCATGGTTAGACGGCTCGATCCTTCTGCGGTTTATGCTGAACAAGATATGTTATATATTTTTTGATTTGGTAGGGATAATTTGTACGATTTTTAAATTTTACAATCGATTGGATCAGATTTGGAAAGATTCAATTTGAAACCTAATCTATATGTTGCCCTGGTGTGAACTTGCTCTGTCAGGATTGTGCGAAGTAGTGAGGCAATGCTGATTCATATATCATATTTGATAAAATAAAAGTTGTTGACAAATAGGACAATTGCGTCCATAATTGGCACAAATTTGGGTCAACAAAACTTATCAGATATATACACCTATTGCATGCTTCAATAGAACCAAAAACTATTTTGTTTATTTGATTTACTACCATACCAATCAACAGACAACCAAGGGTACCAAGTACGGTACGTTACAAAAATTTTATCGTACTTCGAACGAGCAAACAATGTGGTACCACACCTTTCGAAAATTTTTCGTACCGTACTGTACGATATTATTTTTTTCGCACATGGTACCGAACTTCGTACTAGTACCAAAATGGATTCGATTATTATTTTTATCTATCGTACTAAAGTTTGTACCAGTACGAAAACCGGTACGATTTGCTCGGCAGCAATTTCGAATCGTATCAACTGCCAATGTCCAAAACAGCCTTATTAACAAAAGCTGGCACCCGCGTAGAACATCAACAACATCTTAGGTCAAAGTGAGACATTTTTATGCTATCTCGTTTAAAATCCAGGAACATAAAACTGATATACGGCATAGCTCATCTCATCAGCTCAAGTGAAACAGTCGCTTTTTTTATTGCCCTACCTGCGCCGCTTTGAATCATTTAAAAATTGTCCTATATTAATTGCGTTCTTTTATAAAAAGGAATAGACGTTATTAAAATTATCTTTTTGAACTTATGGGATAAGAATATGTTACAAAGCGAAAGTACGAAAAAGAGTGCGGGATGGTACGTAATAAATATCGAATACCATACTGTACAAAGTACTTCTTCGTACTATACCGTATTTACCAGCCTTGCTGACAGCGCAGAAAAATTGCTGGAATATTGCTTTTATGGTACTCAGTTTTATACTTTCATTATGTTCTATATCATTCCGCCCACGTTCTTTGGTATCTTCATTGATTATTTGTCTTCACTTGCTTGCACAATTCAACATAACATTGCCAAGCACTTAATAAGATTTTAATACTCATAATTCCTGTTTGTAGCAATTATCTAGGACCCATTCACCTGTTTTTCTATCTGTTTCAGCACTGGGCGACTAATCTTTTTTCCTTCGCATGTCTGAAATTGTCATTTTCTTCGAATACACAATATCAGGAATATGTGGAATTTTCTTCTGATAAGCCTATTTAGGAAAAATTAAATGGTTCTACCACCACCCAGGACAGCTACCAATCATTGCACTTTACCATAGTGGTTCAGTTCCATTTGGGACGTTATCCGCTAAGAGTGCAGTTGCTGGTACTACATCTTTCAGTAGCTCTTTGCTATAAAGTGGCCGGTGGCTGGTTCCTTTTAGGCTCTTATTCCCAGCCATGCTCAGAGTAAATTTCAATAGAAAATAAAATTCTTCAGGTGTTTGAGTGACTGACATTCTGCCAGTTTCTGTAAGCAACATTCAATCTGTTGCTCGTGCTCGGCAAGATATAAATTCTATTTGAATTGATCAGATATATAGAGCACAACCGGTGAAAGTAAAAACGATGTAGTTTGCTAACGTTTCGTTTTTTATTCAGAATAGCTTCATCAGGGCATTGTTGATAAGAGAAAGCTTCAACTTATATACAGTAAAGAACTATGAAAAAATTAAATTAAATTAGCTACAAAATAACAGGCTAAAGTTGAAATAAAATAAAATTGGCTATGAAATAACAGGCTAAAGTTAAAATGAAATGAAATTGGCTACGAAATAACAGGCTAAAGTTTAGCCTGTTATCTCGTAGCTAATTTTATTTTATTTTTTCATAGTCATTCTGTATATAAGTTACGCTGTTTCTCTTTTCAATTATGCCTTGATAAAGCTTTTCTGAATAGAAGAACAAAATGTCAGCAAACTCACTGGTTGTGCTCTATATGTCTGATCATGAATCTACCTGGTGGCAGCCATGCACTGTTCTATTTGAGATGAAGATTAATCGAGCAAGTACCAAACACTATATTCGGAATCCACTGAATAGAGGTTCCACTATGAAATTTGTAGTGTTGAATATCACATAGTTTTAATCTTTAACAAATTTTGTTACAGATGGTCAATGGAATTCATAGATTTCGTCAGCAAATGTTTGGTGAAAAGTCCAGAACAACGAGCAACAGCGACTCAGTTACTACAACATCCATTCATAAAAAGTAATAAATCTATTTTGATGTTTGTTTTTATCTCTAATATCATAGACAGGACGATATTAATTTCATTGCTATTTAATCGGTTGCGATCAAATTATATATTCTTGAATTTCAGGGAAATTTATGATACAAAGTTCAATTACTAAGAAATTGTTCATACTTTTTCATAGTAGAAGAGTTACCAAACTAAGGTATACGTGCCACCATCCTACCAATTGTTGAATGTTGGAAAAGGTTGAATAGGTTTAACAACAGCAAATTAAGTCAAACAGGTTGATAAATATCAAGACTACAGACAACTACAAGACTACTATATTTCTCACTGGAATATCATTCCGTGCAACATTTTCCCGTTCTATTCAAAATTATAATATGTTTTTAACTTACTTTTCAGGTGCGAAACCTGTGTCAATACTAAAAGATATGATTCAAGAAGCAATGGAGATAAAGAAGAGAAAAGAAAATGAGGAGGGAGAGGAGAGTGGGAGTGAGAGCGATGAGGAGGATGATGATGAGGTGAAAAAAACATTGTTTTTGGCTGGTGGAATATCAACAATTCTGCTACTCAGACACCAGAAGAAAATGGGTTCCATCAGAAGAAAATTTAGCGAATGGACAACATTTCATGCTGTATCTTTTGCAAGAAGAATAAGATCTCTCTGTATGGGCGTCTGGTAGAAAGCAAACTGAAGAAAAAATTGAAATCATCAACACTGTCATGAAATTGTAGTGTTGATGGTCCATCTGAAAAGAATGGCTTGAACATTTTAGAAACCATGAGAAAACTTGATTCTGTCTCCTTGTCATGGGTGGATTGGGGGTTGACCAAAATCGAATGTCTTCTTATTTCAGAATCAAAGCTAATACTTTGCCTGAATCAAATCACTAATATGTAAATATTCACTGTACTAGAAAATTATTTTATATCATGCATAAAATTACATTTATTTACATTTTTTATTACATTTATCCTTTTTTTATTTCGAATTACTAGAAAAGTCTAAATATAATATATTGGACATCTCTAGGAAAAGGCTTTTCACCTTAATAGATGTATCATTCATAAATAAAAATCAAAACATTTTGAGAATTTTTCGGAACTTGATTCAATCACAAAAATTGGTCGCTATCTGTTAATTTTTGTTTTTGCTCCCAAAGTGATATCTCATATATTATTTAGATCGACGCAAGCACAATGGTCACGCCAGGTTCAGGTGTTGATGTTGACTACAGCACTATGGTCACTAATTCAAGTACAGGTGAATATGTGTTTTATTCTGTTTTTAGATGTGTGTGTGGGGACTTCAGTTTCCTGAAAATATTCGAAATACTTTTATGAATGCTTGAATTTCAAGCCTATCATAAAAATAAAGTAGAAGAAGCAACTAAGTGTTTTAAAAAGAATAGGTTCAAGATGGTCCTAACCTATTTCTTAAGTGTCATAAGAAGTGACTGAAAGTAACAGAAAACTGGCAGATTTACTGTCGCCCGGGGCAGATACCACTCACTGCACTTTATCATATCAGTTCGGTTTTGTTTGCAATTGCTGGTACTGAATTTTTGTAATAGCTATTAGGTGGCAGTTAGTTGATTCCTCTTCGAAACAACCCCCGGCCTTGCACAGAATTATTTTCAATAAAATAAAATTGTCAAGAGGTAAAAATAAATGAAGCAAAGCTGGAGACCCATTTTTAACAACTTTCTTAATAATGTCAACAGGAAACGCAACAATGATAGAACACGGCAGCACTTTGGAATCTGAGATCGGTACAATGGTTATAAATGAGGATGGTGAAGACACAGGCACAATGCAGAGATTCGACACTGGTCCTACCGCCAACTCGGAAACCGCTGGAGGCAACGGCCGCCCTTCATTCATGGAATACTTTGATAAAATAGACAAAAACGATTCGGGAAGCCAAGGTTCAGGTTCACGATCCATGGCGCCCGATCAAGCATGGAAAGTTGGTAAAAATATCAGCGAACTTGACTTCGATTTCTTAAAGACTTTGTCCTTGACAGAACTTCAAGGTCGTTTGAACTCACTTGACCCTGAAATGGAGAAGGAAATCGAAAATTTGCGGAATCGTTATCATCATAAAAAGCAGCCAATTTTGGAAGCGATTGAAACAAAGAAAAAACGACAACAAAATTTTTAAGTTTTCTAAAATAGCGTTGTCCCTTGGGGTTAGTAACTTTTATTTTTGACTCATATCATTTCAAATTGTATCTTTCCGGATCTTGATTTTTTTAAAATTTCAACTATCGATCGAAATTTATATTATAATGGAGATAAATTTCAAATTTTGATAAATTTTAATATATTCGAGACAAATTTCACTCGAAACTCCAGTTGAAACAGAAACGAGTACTGAAGTCCTAATCCTATTAAAATAAGTACTCCAAATCAACTCGAATCTTGAACTGAAAGCTTGATCCTTGGTCTCATATCCATGCTCTGTTCAGAAAGGCTGATGGAGTCACTGGTAGGTGACTCTGTCAGCCTTTCTGAACGGAGCATATATAATTTGTGGCTCTCTTCCTTAGCAAATAATATGCAAATAGGAATAGAAGGAAAAATAAAATATATGTTTTGTATCATGTTTGAATTTTGTGTTTTTTACATTTTGAATTATGAAACTATAGAATGATTTTTACACAATCAGATAATTTTGATCAACCTGTTGGGTGGGTCACTCGACTGCATGATCAGCATTTTAATTTGGCGTGTATGTGACACCGATGGACGGACATCGATTGTACCTTGAAGGAGCGATTCATTAGTTGCCCCCAAACTCAGCCAAGTGTATTTAGCCCATCGTTTTCGACAGTGTGCAACACAGTATATATTTGGGCTGTAGCTGTGTGAGGTAAATTTTTTTTATTGTGTATCATTCGCGCTATTGTCCATAATTGCTCGTGCAATGACGGTTCAAGCCCATCCATTCAATTTAAGTTGATATTGTTCAACCAGTGAAGAATTAAATGTTTTCTAAACATCGCTTTCAACAAGTAAAAAGTAGTAAAACTATACTTAATTTCCCAATAGAATATTTTTTATGAAAAGTGATAGTGTTAGTTTTTGAAAACTTGTCAGAGAAATTCTCTCCTGCAAAGAATAATCAACAGTATTTTTTACCATATCTTTGCTCGCCTGTAGTTTGTGCCTATTCATTCATTGGCAGCCACTCTCATTTTGTAAAAAAAAGAATTTAAAAACCACTTGGCAACAAGTCAATCCATATTTTTTTATATGATAAGTTCTTTGAAGCAGATCAGAAACAGCCCATTGCACTCTCTTAACCACATGATGCAGTTTCTGTTTTCGCATTTTACATAATTCTTTATTATATTTGTAGTCTACCATGGCTCGTGAATTATTGAAAAATATTTCTAATATTTGTTTAAAAATGCCTTTTTTCATAGCAATCATAGCTTGGTATAGAATGAATGCTCGTTCCATCTTCCACATTTGGAACAGTTGTTTTCTTTAAGAAATTCGAAATAAATATATAAATATGGTTACTGGCGTTCCAGGTGGAAAACATTTCAGCCAATGTTTTATTCTTCAAATGTATTAATTTAGATCACTGTTTCTTGACTTATTGAATTTTGAAATCATGTTGTTATCGTTGTCTATATAAGTTTATCAGTTTACCAATGTTTAAAATTTGATCTAACTCATACCAGATGAACAGATTTTGTGACTCATGCTTGCGAATATATTACGATCACAGACATATTGATTGGACAACACTCTTGTTTTGGATAGGTTACCATTACCAGGTAAAAGAAAGTAGAAATTTTTTCTGTCAAAACGTTAGAATTAGAATAAGTTTATTGTTCTTAATGAAATCCTTCTTGTTTATTCTATATAATATTCTTGATATTTTTGCTGTTATTATTATTATTCAATAAATGGACGCTTTTTATTTTGTTGTTTTAACATCAAACGGGGTGTGTTGTAGAGTTTATTTCAAGTCGTTGATGTGGCTTGAAAATTCGATCCTGCTGATTTCGTGTTATCTCGTTCGCTGTTCGTGGAACCGTGAAGACCTGTCTCCATACCCCCTCCCATGTTTTAAGAAGGAAGCATTCTCCCCAAACAAGATTTTAATAAGAAAAATTTCGACGTTTCCTTCTTTTACTCAGAAAAGCTTATCGGGGCATAGTTGAGAAACAATGCAGTTTGCATATATACGTGGTGGAAACTATGCGCTATCTGGTTTAGAAGATTCACCTTACTGTTGGGTTCAGATTAGCACTGGGAATATATATGGGAATTTTGACTGTTTTAGAGAAGTTACTAAAACATTTGGCTGTAGAGAACATAATGCACAAGCGTATAAGCTATTCATTTCAGACTTTTCCGAGAACGTTAAGGCCAAAATACACGTTTGCGAAAGTGGCTTTTTTCATGGTTTGTTTTATTTTAACCTTGGGTTTTATGCTAGTGCAATGCTCTGCATGCAGTTCCTTACGTTTCTAACGCAACCGAACGGTTCGCCATGCAAGCTAACGGAAAGTGCTCGCGTTGGTTTGTGATTTGTAGGCGTGTGGATACGAATAACGCAATGCGATGCAGGTGCGTATTGCCATATTTATTTTGTTACCTGTAATGCAACGATAAGAAAACTTCGCGTGTATTGCGGCCTTTAGTCTGGTCAATCAGCACTATCCAGTCAGTATTATTACTTTGTCGAGCACGAGCCACGGATAGACCGCGTCTGGTCGGCGCAATCGATGGAGCGTCATGATTAACCATCGCGCGTTATCACTCGTCCTCAGCCCGTTACATTATTAGCGTTAATATTTAAACAGTTCGTCCGTTCAATCACCATCTGCAGAGAGGATTTAGACGTTTTTGTTCTAAGCGCCAGTGTCGGTAATTACCACTACCAATTTAAAAAATTTATGTACACACAGAGAGCCATATTAACATCGGATGTTTTGAAAACACCAGCGTTATGTAATATCTTTGTCTAAAGAGGTCATATCATTGATAGGGATTTAAGCATGGCGTGGAAGCCATATCATTGATAACGATGTAATCATGGTTGAATTATTGACACTGGGACAAGTTATCCAAAAAGGCCCAAATATTTTCGGTTGCTATGATTGTTTCAATTCGGTGCTTTCGTTCCACACTCTGAGGCCCACATGCCGTAAGAGGCGACTAAAAGGAAGCAAAGAAGGGGTGAATGGTTTCATCATCGCCCAGGGCTGATATCACTTACTGCACTTCACCATGGCGGTTCACTTCCGTTTGGGATGTTTTTCGCTTAGAGTGCAATTGCTTGTGCCAAAAATAACACATAATAGCTTAGATCACCACATTTTAAATCAGGTCCACACAAAAATTGAAATATTGTTTAATAAATGTTATGGAAACCAGAGAACCCGGATTTGGTATATCCTCCGTTGAAAACACCTGTGATAAAACATTGAATATTTTATGATCTGAGTAATATTTCCTCAACATATGTATCGACGGATTCGTCAATGCATATTGATAAATTATTTTCAGTAAATTACTCTTGTTGTCGTTCATATTTTCCAAACTGAAGGTGAGGTTGGTTCAGGTAAGCAGGTAAGAGTGATCAAGTTGCAACCGCAACGAAGAAAATTTGCGATTTTTTCTTGAAACACGCGAGTATATTAATGAAGAAAATAATGTTGAAGTAACAGGAGTACTATATTAAGATTAAAAATTATACCTGGTGTGGGGTTCTGAACGTATGTGAACTCTAAAGAAAGATGAAAATATTAATTTAAGAATATCTGTCTAATAAGTAGATCAAATTACTGATCTTATATAGAATAATAAAGCAAATGCAATATTGCAGAATATACTGGGACTTCTCTAACTAAACGATCTTTTCCCTAGTGTATTTCAATTTCGCATTTAGCGTATGATCTCAGATTATAGATTCCATTGAATTTACGTGTATCCGTCGAGCATGGCCCACAGATGAAGCCCGCTTTAAAAGCGTGCTCCATCTGTGGTCCATGGCCGATAAATTTTCATACTCTATAAAATATTTGTGGTATTTCTGACATGTTAGGGAGTGTGGCACAATAAAGTTGTGGTGAGGTTCAGAGTTCACAAAGTTGAAAGTTTAGATATTCTTGAGTGGAGGAAGTAATACCGGTTACCAATATTGCCACAGTGCCTTTAAATGTGAATGATAGAGAGGGAGAGAAGCTTAAATTATTTGCCAAGGGAGTTTTTACTGAAGCCTATGAAATTGTGTTTATGGGGTAAACTCTCACACCCCTGTCAAAGCTAATGCGCCAGGTCGGTTTGGGCAAAAGAGTCTTATTATAACAGCCGCGTATAATCAGTGTTCGGAAAGTCTCAATCGCCTATCGAATTGGAAAATAAAAGAGTTAAACTGCCCGTTGAAACCTTGAATTTACCCGGCCAATATTACGCAATTTAGGAAATATTTGACATCATTTCGTCATTCTTTCTGTTATCAGCTCTTGTTATAAAACACCCAGTCAGAAATATGCGTTGTGTGTTCTTGATATTGGTTGCCTACCTTGTTAGAAATGTTCTATGTAACGTGTCACCACAACCTAGCGAAACTTTTACGCACTCAGCTGTTCTAGCATCAGGGAATATGACTTTGTATTGGATGTTTACTGATACACATATCACTTTTGAGGTAAGAAAATGGGTTCTATTGTAATTCCATCGAGACTTTGTTCATTAAGGAATTTGATTTCAAATTTGATCGTGATGGAGGTTTTTCCCCTTATACTTTTTAAAGAGTTTGGCTGTCAATTCACATTTCATTCCCTAAAGAAGTTTAACGTGATGGTTTGGTTGGCATTGCAGGTTGAAGACCCCGGGCCCAGGTCCCGGCCAGTATGGCTCATCAATTCATGCCACCACCTAACCCAGTGTGTAATAACTTGGGTAGGCTAAGACAAATGGGAAACGATCATATATTTCCAGTAATTTTAACCCTGCCCGTTTATAAGTGGTCGCTGGCATAGCGCTTTGGGGAGGATGTTCCGCTCCAAGAAGTGGCTATAGAAAAACCAACAAATAATAAATGCAAAATTTTTCTGTTAACTTTTCTATACGTTTCTTACCTTGGCTTCATGAAGCTTTCCCCGTTTCATATATAATTTTTATTTTGAATGGTTCCTGGAATTTTCAATATGAGTTTCTCATAATCTTGATCTGAGCAAATCGTGAAAAAATAAAAGCTCTTGAAATACGAATACTTTTATACTAACGGATTCGAATATTTACTCTATTAATACACTTATATATGATATAATGTTTATTGTGAGGGGTATGATACCGCATTGTTGCTCGGATGCCGCAAAAGTAATTCAATGCGCTCATTTGTAAATATTGAACAAGTTTGAATAGCATGAATTCTCAACTATCATATGTCTAGTTTCAAAAATTATTTTAATTTATATTAATAATGCACTTGGAAGGAGATTCGCAAAAAAGTTTAATTTTCCCTCAATAATACTTTCAATGTCTCCATATATCCCCTTTACTTTATTTTATTTTTCAAATTCCCTACAGATTTATGGGAAGACGGCAGGGTGGGTCGGTATTGGATTCTCAACGAACGGAAGAATGAAAGGATCCGACATCATAATGGGATGGGTGACGAATGGAAAAGTTATTATTAAGGTTAGTTGGGGCCCGGTTATATTTTTTTTAAACGGACATCATTATTTGTTACGTGAGGAACACTGGTAGTTCGTGGCGTCATTGAAAAGATAAATATTGCTATTAGAAATGTTTTGGAAAACAAGCGGCACAATCATAACTACTTATGTGGTTACAACAGGGGCTGGGCAAAACCGAATCATTTGGAATTCGAATCGGATTTGAATAATTTTTCGAATCAGATCGAATCTTTGATTCCTTAAAAATTACATTATGGTGATTAGGAAATATACAGTTATGAATTACCAATATTAGCATAAACTGACGGAAAACCGATGTACTATCATTTTAACGACGAAATACAACTGATTTGGTCAAATTTGACCAATCGGTTGCATTTTGTCGTTAGAATGAAAATATGCACTTCATTTAGCATGTTTTGTTGCAATGACCGATTCATGATTGATTCGAATAATCTGTACTTTGAATCATCGAATCGAATTGCCCAGCCCTAGTTGCATTCAGGTTTGATATCTTAGTCCCGAGTTGTAGAAGTGAATTTCACTTCAGACGCTGGTCTTAAACTTAAAAATTTTGATTCAAAATTGTGATTGATTTGGATAAATGACCGAATTGGATAATTTGAATATACAGTTTAGTGATTTGTTATGATTCGGCGATGCTTTTGAGCAGAACTTGCATTGGATAGCTTGAAAATTTACAAATAATTTCAAATTTTCTGTAAACATATTGAAAATCTCTGCTATTTATTGAATTTTTCTTAAATATTATTTCTTAAATATAATCTTATAAGGAAAGATTTTATTCGAAATAATATGACCCGAATTGATAAAAATGTATATAAAAGTAATAACAGTACACAAACCCCTAGCACCTTGTTGCCATTCAGGGGCCTAATGACCAAGGTCAGCAAAACTTGGAATCGTTTATATTGTTAATATTATTATGATTTCATCATACTCACAGGATTTGCATGCCATTGGACAGTTACCTCCTATTTCTGATCCGAATCAAGACATTGATGTTTTAAGCGGTCATGAATGCAATGGCTGGACTGTGCTGAAGTTCAGGAGACAACTTGCCGCCTGCGAGAAAAAATATGACAGAGCCATCACGGTACTATATACAAACACAGAAAAGTTGATGCAGCATTAGTTCCTTTGATATATATTTCCTCTACCTTAAAACTTCGTGAACTTACATCGTGACCTTACGTTTCCCTTGTCTGTATATGTTTATATATATCTCAGTTGCTATTGCTGGTGTTAGGTAGTACTGGGAAATTCGATTCGGTTATTCGAATCGATTCGAAGCACAATTTATTCGAATCAATAGTGAATCGTTCACAGGAACAAAACGAACCAGAATTTTCAATTTTAACGAAAAAATGCAATCGATTTTGGTCAAATTTGACTAAAATCGGTTATATTTTGTCGTTAAAATATGAACATTGTTGCCGTTAAGACACTGGATATGAATTGATAATGTACAATAAACTATAAATTTTTTGATTTTCACAGCGGGGACAATTTCCAATCCTAAAAATGGGATATTTGCTATACACATGGAATTAGTGATTCGATCCGATTGGAAAAAATTATTCGAAGCATATTCGAATTAAAAATTATTCGGTTCCGACCAGCCCTTGTGTCAGGTTAGCTCAATTGGTGTAGGCACACTTATAGCTTTCACGTCACCTGGTCAAAGCTTCCCACACCAAACAAATCCATGTACCTATAAATTGAGTAAAAAGATATGTCAAAGCTCTCTCTCCTCCAATATGGATTTGGTATCTGCACGAGAGGTCACGCGATACGTGACGGTCGTGATATCCCAGTCTGTCTGTCCATGCGTGTCCATCTGCGACTTTTGCTTGACAAAATAAATTTTCCAATTAGAAAACCGATTATCGGCTTACTACTTCTCTCTCAGGATAACAATGAAATAATATCTTACCAATCATTCACCTACAATATAATCTACATCATGGTACATCGTTTTATTCAGAAAAATAGAGAAAATGCTTTGTAGGGAACGAGTGGATTGCGCCAGAACGGCAAAGTTCATCTGTGGCTCATACTTGACTAAATTTTGATTGGGAATTCAATAATACTATACAACCGATAAAGGTTCAACTTTCACCACACACCTATCACAGAAATTGGACCGTGTGGCGGGCGGTCCAGAGACTAAATAAAGTGACGTCATAATGCTACACTCTATCTCTGTGTATATGTGAACTCCAATCAGTTGAAAAATTTCTCTATTAATTTTTTTTATTGTTGTATAATTATTGTGTGGTCCTGTTACTTATATTTTACTGCTGAAATTATACAAATGCAAGATTTCTTTATTCCACCTAGTCTTGATTTTAACCTTCATTAATTTGCACATCCTGTCCTGCGTGGCATCTGTTGCCAGCTGGCAAAACGACTCGAGAAGAAGTAAATAATAGAATGTGTTTAGAGCTGAGAAATGACTAATTTAACGTAGAAAATGACTTTCTTTACAAAGCGTTGTGACGTATTTTATTGAGAGTATGTATAACGCTATTATTTCACACGCGATATGGCGTGGTAAAGAATGATTGGTTGGTTTGATTTGTGCTTGCAGCAAGGGCGAATCGCTACAGACCGCACTCTGGCGGTGCGATCCATCTGTGACTCATACATAACATTAAAATATGTCTAGACAAGTTTTACTGGCTTGGTTGTTCACGATATGCTGGATTTGCAAGATTATAAGCTTATTTCCAATAATCATTAATTTACGTTTCAGAAAGACACTGTTCGTCTGATTTGGGCTTTAGGAGCCACCGATCCTACTGGCGATGTTTTAGAAAGAAAAAATTACCATTGGACGGGTCGAGGTGAGTTCACATACTTAATTAAATAATTTACTAGAGTTGCATTCAATATTTGTGCATATTATAGCCCTCTCCTCGTTCAAGTTTAAATTGTAGCAGCACACATTACTACTAAATGGCCGCCTGAACAGGACTTTGATCAGGGCGACCACTCAAATAAACGGCTATAGTAAAAATGCATTTGGTTTTTAATAAAATACGACAAATAAATAAATAAGTGTGCTGTAAATAACAGTTCTCGAGCATGTCTAACATTTCTTACATTTTTAATTTGTGATTATCTCTGCTATTGCCATTTTTTCGAGACACACCGAATTTTTTTCAACAAACTGTCAAAACTCATGGGCAATGCATTTATGTAGCCGGGCAAACCACATGCAATTCAAATACAGGCTGGAAACATAATCAGGTTTCGCTATTCAGTATGATTTTGTGCAGGTTGATGTTCACTAAATACATAAAACGTATTGTTTTTTAACAACTATGGAAAATTTTAGCTGCAATTCCTTTTATTGAGTATATTATATGTAAATACGATATTCAATATTCTTATTTTCTCCACGGAAATCTTATGGCAGACTTCTTACTCTCTATCAATTGTGTTTACTATTATACAACGACAATTGCATCCAGGCCGGCTGGTGGCGCAAAATAATTCAGAAATGATAACAAAGCAATATTTTAGCTGAAATCAAATTCTAGCGGCTCAATTTGGTCGTAAAACTCAGAAAAAAAATTTATATGTGTTGCACTGAAATGAATATGAAAAAACTGTTTTCAACAAGCGTGATTTTTAACCAATCCCTATTCAGTTGTGTCAGGCATTGGAAACAATGCACGCAAATTGGTATTATCACAATATACACAAAGATAAATCTCTGTTCCAGGGGTAGAAAGTATGTATCTGCTTGAATCTTCTAATAAACCGGGAGCGATACTCCCGTCGGGACCAACATATACAACTCTGGATATCGTAGCCGACCAGTTCGAGATCCCAGCTCGAAAAACTTATTACAACTGCAGATTATATAAAGTACCAGAATTTACGAAGAAGCATCACGTAGTAAAAGTAAGTGGCGACAAACATCACGAAGAATTAACTTTTTTATTCCTGTTGGAAAATTATCTCACAATTTCTTTTAATTCCTATATGTACCTCATGGCTGAGCGACGTGAACATATTATGTTGAACCACGGAATCTCGGCTCGACGAGTAGACCCAGCAAGTATGTATGTATGACCAGCATCCAACTACCATTGCTTGCTTGAAAATAGTTCGTGGACGAAGCATAACCAGCGTTTACGTGAAATCTTTGGGGCCTGTTCAGCAATCCTTTCGTATTCATGATTATGTCATATAGTGAACTCAAATAACAGAAAATGTATCTTCATAGTCGTTGAACAGACCACTGGGCTGTTATTTAATGAACTAGGACAGTATTTTCTGTATTTGCTGTATTTTCGTCACAGTGTACAATCCCTTTGCTATGATAAGCTATGTTGTTGCTTCTTTTATAAAAGCTCCGAAAGAAACATAAAAATACATGCAACTTACCTAGAAAGTGTTTATCTTTTTAGTTTGAACCGGTCATTGAAAAAGGAAACGAAGCTTTCGTTCATCACATGTTGATATATAGATGCGCGGATATGATCAAGGTATGTTGAGAAATATGATCATTTGAAACCTTTGGAATTCATGTTTATTTTTCATATTAGAAATAGAAATACCCTATTGCAAAGCATCATTAGAATTATTTTATTTACTACACATAGTGTGTGTGTAACACGGGCCACTCTGCGATGTAACGTCTGCGCTTTCAAGGTTCTACATTAATAAATAAATTTTCTTCATTGAAATTCACCCTAAAATGGATTTGCTAACGTTCATTCATATGACAAATACCCGTATAATTTTGATTGAAATTCAGTTTGAGCAAGGCCGCAGTTGAGGAAGCAGTGCCTGAAAGGAAACAACTGACGGTCACCTAATAGCAAAGAGCTACAACAAGATGTAGTACCAGCAACTGCACTCTAAGCATAAAACATTCCATACTGAACAAAACTGCTATGCTAAAGTGCTGTGAGTGGTATCGACTCTGAACAATGGTGAAACCATCTATCACTTCTTAAACGATCTACCGCTTTTTAAAATAAAAATGAAGAAGCATCAGAGTACTTTGAAAGCGAGTGGTGCCGCTCGCTTGAGTAATCATTTTACAGCATCTGTAAAATTTGTTGTTTAGGAAGTGACAATACTATAATATAATTACCCCCCAGATTGTTATTATTGGGTTGAAACGACGAAGAAGCATAACCTGATACTAATGAAATATACGCCTTAGTCATTCTTTAAAAACGGGATTTTGATTTAAACGTGATTGTCACTCAGATATGCATGTAGCGGTGTAAATAATGGTTATGAATATTTAGTACACATGATAAAAATCGCATTTCCAGAATTCGCATCGTCATTTAAATATTATTGGAAATAAAGCCTTTTTTGGGATTTTTTCTTCGAATAACCAACTTTTGACTACTTTTGGCAATATTTTTTATTTAGAATTCTTCCGAGGTTAGAGTCAACGCACCCTGCTACACACCGGATATGGCTCATTTCGAGTCCTGTACAACTGTTATCATAGCCTGGGCAATCGGTGGTGGTGTAAGTACTAGATATCTGTATTCATATTGACAGGAAGAGCAAAGTGTGGTTTTAAACAACTCAACATCGGAAAATAATATGTTAAAGAAGGCTGTATTGAATTTTTAAAAAGATAACTTGTTTAATGTCTTGGGTTCGTATCCCGTTGCAGGATCGTTATGTGCCAGACGTCTTCTTGACGCCTCACCAGTACACGGTGGCACCAAGCATGTCCATACGCACTAAAAATGAGTTAAATGACAAGCCAAAACTGTACGACATGCCATGGTTCGCCATATGGTTAAGCCATATTCTCGACTTTCCTTTCCAACAGGACAAAAATGAGAATGAAATTTGTATTGAAAATTAAATATTTGCACTATATGCATTCTTCCCGGTCTGAAATGTGATTTCAATACATCTTTTGTTGAGTATGAGCTACTAATGGATTGCGCCGCAAAGGCGAGGTCCAACAGTTTCTCATTCTCTTTACTCCAATCTTTAAGCCAAAACCATAGAAAATCTTATTTTTTACTTCAATTCATTGGTTATTCGAAGTATTTTTACCTTGCAAAAATATTATTCATATTTTATTTCATCAAATTAAAGTCCTTAATATCAAACCCGCCTGTGCGTTCAGAGAACCCTGCTGACTTACCTTTTTCATATATCGATATAAACAATGTAGTTTTTTATTTGACAAAACCTTTGAAACTATATTATATCGTGTTCCTTTTAGCTTACAGAAGTTTAATAATTTAAATAAATAGTTTATAATTTTTGTGCGCGAGTTAGAGTCCGCAATATTGCTCCCTTTCTTACAATTTCAAAACCCTGAGCATCAAACCCATTTCTGTGTTTGGTAAAGCTTGTAAAGCACTTTTTTAATTTCGCATGTCAATCTAATTAAGGTTGTTTGACCAAATTCTTGACATTACATGACTTCGTTCCTTTCAATTCATAAAAATAAATAATGCGAGCGAGTCCTCAATAAACCCTTCCTTGCAATGTTTTTACTATTTTCAGTCCCTGGTATATCCTGACGATGCTGGTCTTTCAATGGGCGGTGACGACGATCCCGTTTACATACAACTCGAGACTCATTATGATAACCCAACTCGTAAAGAAGGTGAATATATCAAATTTAGTATCAATAATTAACCCTTAATGATTCCGAGGATGATATTTGCATGATCAGGGAACCATATTGGTGAAAAGCAAAATTTTTTGTTTTTGTTCCTGGAAAAATTCACCATTCTACCGAAAAAAACAACAGAAATAAATAGCGATTGAGGATTAAACGGAAAATTTCCTCCCACGCTACCACTCTGTGGAGCTAAAATTGCTAACAGACGACCTGTATTCAAGTCGGAACATTTCTTCCTAAACATGTTTTGATAAGTATGGGGCACTGAGGGAACGCGCCGACAAGGCGTGGTCCGTCTGTGGCGCATGCTTGACAAAATCAGATTTCAATTTCTGTTTGAAATTTCATCAGACTTTTATCACTCCGAATCTTTCATTTACAGGTGTAATCGATAACTCAGGTATTAGGCTGACATACACAGACACACTGAGGAAGTACGATGTTGGAGTATTGTACGTTGGAAACTCTGTCATTCCCACCCAGCATTTCATTCCTCCCGGTGCGAGAGATTTTGTCAATGTTGGACTGTGTTACCCGGAATGCTTACAAAAGGTAAGTAAGTGTGTGGACATCACTTTCATGTCGAAACGATTTTCGGCGTGATATTTTTTCCTAGTTCTAAATGTAAATATTCTTCTTTATGTTACTTTCTTTTTCCATCAATTATATCTATCTGTAGATTTGTTTATGCCGCTTTAGCTGCACAAAAATGCTTATTCAAAGTGCAACTGACTGGCCCATACTAACAATTACACCTATGTTCACATGAGAAGATTTTTTTCTTTCATTGATATTCACTTTAAGCAAGGCCTAAGAAGCAGCTACTAAAGAGAGCCAACCTACGTCCACTCAATAGCGAAGAGCTACTAGAAGAAGTAGTACCAGCAACTGCACTCTAAACGGAAAACATCCCAAGCGGAACTGAAACGTCGTGGTAGAGTGCAGTGAGTGGTATCTGCCCTGGGCAATGATAAAACCATCTACCACTTCTTAAATCGACTGTGTAACACAAGCTGAGCATCCCTATCCCTCTATCAATCGGAATATACTCTATAAATGTATGTGCTACAAGTTATGGATGCACCTAATTATGTGTCCAAGTCCACCCGATCAGGATACTCGAAAAAAAAAACAGTCAAGATTTTTCGGGACTTTTGTCGCGTCAATAGCAGTGTTGGCAATTGAGTGAGAGCACCTAATTTACCTAGTATACTTACTTTACCAAGTATATTTTCAAAGTACTTGTACCTAGTTTCAAGAACATATAACTTACTTAGGGTTGAGTGCAGGAAGTCGATTAAACTTCAACATAGTTCAGAGCTAAACTATGATCAGCTGAGAATAGTGTAAACCTCGATTCAAATTCGAGTGCAGAAACCTCGTTTGAACCTTTTTCAGCTAAATTCATTTTAAGTCGTTTAATTTTAACCAAGTTATCTGTTTGTAATTTTACCCACTAAATTTACTGGATGAATAGGTAGGTAACTTTCCCTATTTTCCAGCTATGTACCTTGTTGAGAACTAGATACTTATAATAGAAAACTAGGTAAACTTTAATTTTCATCTACAAAAACCTTCCAAAATAGACTATTTGAAGATTTCAACCTTTAAATCTATTAAAAATGCCTTAAATGCAGCCAAACGACAATTACCTGGTTTTTAATCGAAGTACTTACTAGACCTAATACCTAGTAGCATGCAACATCCACCTGATTCAGATTTAAAATTTTAAGGATCAATCTTGGCACACTACTTGTGCTTACGGTGGGGCAAAAAGCGGCAAATCATCTCGAATACCGCATTCGACTTGACCTCATTTGTAAAATGGCCTAATACAAACACGCTAATATTAACATATTGTATATAGGGCTGGGCGATTTGAATCGATTCGAAGCGCAATTTATTCGAATCAATCAGGAATCGTTTATAGAAACAAAAACATGTTAAATATGCTGTCATTTTAGCGGCAAAATGCTATCAAATTTGACCAAAATCGATTGCATTTTGCCGTTAAAATATGAAAATTGTGGCTCTTAGACAATGTAGTGTGAATTGAAAAAACACTGATAACTATCAATTTCTTGATAACCACGATGGATACAAGTTGTAAAAGTAAAATTAGGATATTCGTTATTCACATAGAATTAGTGATTCGATCCGATTCGAAAAAAAATATTCTAATCAGATTCGAATTCCAAATGATTCGGTTTTCACCAGCCTAATTGTATATCACATTTACGCATCTTCTTTAACGATTCTGTTGATCATCATTTTTTTATTGCAGGGAATGAACGTGACTGGAGTACAAAATGTGACAATATTCAGCGTTCTACTGCACTCACATCTCGCTGGAAGATCATTGAGATTGCGTCATATCCGGTAGGTTTACTGCTTCAAATTAGAAGTTTTATTTTACCAAGCGTAACCACAGATGAACCGCGCTTCATCAAGACGTTCATTTATTATTAGGGCTGGGCAAAACCGATCCTTTGCTATTCGAATCTGATACGAATCACTTATACCATGTAAATAACAAATATCACATTCTCAACCACTACAATTTGTCTTCATTGTGAATATCAAAAAAAATGTAGTTTATAGTGTACTTTCAATTTACGGTCCATGCCTAAGAACAAAAAGTTTTAGTTTTTAACGACAATTGGTCAAATTTGACCAAAAACAATTGAATTTTTACGTTAAAAATGAAAATACAGTTCATAAGTTTCTGTTCCCATGAGCGATTCAGGATTGGTTCGAATGCTTCGAATCACCGAATCGAATTGCCCGGCCCTAACACCAGTGACCCATACTTAACAAAACGTGATCGAATTTAACACCATATCCATATATTTTATTTTTATTATTATCCTCGCACAACGTACTGTGACTATCAATGCTAGCACCGAATTTTGACTCGGCAGATCAAAAACGTAGAATGTGAGGTCAGCGATCTCTCAGCCAGAAATTTATCGTTGTCAAGCTTGAGCCATAGATGAACCAAGCCTCGGTGGCGTGATCCATCAGTGACTCATACTTAACAAAAGAATATTGGACCACCTTCTTCTGACGGGCTTTGATTTAGAAACTCAAAACACTTTTATACAATATTTTTATAAACGGCACCGAATTTCTGCACATTGCTAGTAATTATACCTCAATCCAAATAAGAAGTTTAATTTTGTCAAGCATAAGCCACAGACGGACCGCACCTGGTCGGTGCGATCCATCAGTGACTTATGCTTAATAAAAAGAATTGGGGAATATTCTGAACGGTTTAGACCATGGGTTTCAATCAATATTCAAATACTTTTACAGAAACGGCACTGAACTCCCGCCTGTTGCTAGTGATGAGACTTACGATTTCAACTATCAGGAAACCAGACAAGTCGATCCCCCTGTTACACTTCTTCCAACTGATACTCTGTGGATGGAATGTGTTTATGATACAAGAGGTCGGAAGGAAATGACTGAAGTAAGTCCGTGTTCGTGTTTTTATTTCTTATTTGAAATTCACTCATGACTTAAAGCATCACCTGTAAGGAACTAATTAGGGACCGATGATATGAAAAGAAGCTTCATGAAATGGGAAATCAATACCCTAAGGCAACCTTGAAATAAAAACATTTTAGGGGACTGGTTCTAATCATGTTTAGGATCTTTTTTTAAAAAAAATCACTATTTTCACACTTATTTTCTTTGCAGGGTGGATTTGGCACAAGAGAAGAGATGTGTATATCATTTGTATCCTATTATCCCAGGATGAACACTGGTATTTGTTCGTCGTCTGTATCAGCTTACAGAACGTGGCCATACTTTGGAATCGATCTTACACAACTGAGGTAAAGTGACAATATTTCAGGGAATGAGATACAATAAAGATTTCTAGCAGTGTATTTGCAAGTTATATTCCAAAATAGACGCGGCACCGAGAATCAGGGATGGATTAATCGTATCCATCGTTAAGGGCGATAACTCCGTTACAACTAGGGACCTTTTCACCATTACTGAGCGTTACTGTTTCAGCATTTCACCTCGATGGCAGCCGAAATTACTTAAGTCCAACAGACGGAATATTTACATCTATATCTGCAAGAGTACTGACAGAAATCCGTCTGCTTTGCTTCCAAGTCACCTGGTTAATATTGTCGTCATCAGAGGAAAATCAAATAAAAAAATTCATGAATATTCCTATTCAAAAGTTTTATATTGATATTAAATAAAGTATTCAAAATCATCAACATACTTATGAAATATTCCAAAGTAACCATAAATATTCCGGAAGTTTCTGATAAATAGGTTTTTTACATTTGATGTTTAATGCTTTAACGTGAAAGAATGATAGACCTATACCCAGAACCAGTGTATCTAAACTTTTAAACAAAATCGAAATTCAAACTTTTCAGATACAACGAGAAAGCTACAGGACTACGATCCATGTTCTTGGCAGGTCCTGGTGATAAAAAGGGAAAAACTTTAATGGATGTTTTGAGTGGAGTGAGTATGAAACACGTGATTTTTATATAATATATGATCGGATTATTCCCCATGACCCAGCAAAAACTTGTCGGAACATACCACAGTCAATCAAAGCCAATCAGAAAATCTTTGTCCTCAAATTTTTCGTAAAGTATGTGCCACTGATATATCGCCCCGTCGAGGCGCGGTCCATGTGTGGCGCGTGGTTGACAAAATAAATTTTTGGCAGGGAATGCGAACCTTGTAGTTAGTGTACATGTGTATTGATGGAAGGCATCTTCCGTAGTGACACGTTCGGGGATGTTAATTCATTTTGCCAATGACGTACTTTGGCGTCATATCAATCAAGTTCAACTAAAGTTCAGTCAAGTTCGAGTAAACTAAAAAGTGGGGGGTTTGTCAAGCATAAACCCCATTTGTTTCGCGCCATCCTCGTCGAACAATTAACAAAACATAGGAAAAAACGGTTCTTCAAATTGTGAAGTTGAATGTCGTCCTAGAACGCTGGATGCCCTTTTTAGTCACTGTTAGTCCATATTCTTTTATAGCCACTCAATTGAGTGGATCACCCTGGACAGGGTTCTGTACAAGCGATTACCAAAAAATGAACAGAATTAGTGTTGTTGGAAAAAAATGATCTTTCGGTTTCTGCCGATCTTACCCATGTGATTACATCCAGGGTTTGTGAGGTGTGCATGTTTGAACGAGTCCTACTTTACAAGCCCGAGATGTTCAATCTGCGATGCCAACATGTCAACCCCTATTTCTTCGCGCCCGACTTCGACAAGGGAAGATACTCACAAACTGCACTCTACTGTATCTGTTCAGTTTTGTATGAAATGTTTTCCGCTAAAGGTGCCTATGCTGGTTTTACGTTTCATATAACTCCTCATATTAGTTGTCGTTGGCTCCCAAGATTCCTTAGTTGGGCCCAGTCGGAAAAAAATTTGTCAAACCTCCATTTGACAAGCATGTGTCACAGATGGATCGCGTCTATGAGACGCGGTCCATCTGTGGTACATGCGTGAAAAAATAAAGTTTCTGATGGGGTTGCTTCCCCTTGCATAAATTGAATCTTTAATTTAGAAAAAAAATGATTTATTTTAGCAAAACTGGACTCAAGACGCGATAGACAAGTTCGAATCATATTATATATCAGTTGATCAACAATCAATCTGTGTTCCGTTCAACAAGAGTGAAGCAGTAAGTCTTTATTTATTAAAGTTTCAAAGTACTAGGACTATCTACCTAATACTATCTAGATGCAATTTCTTGATCTTAATATACATAATCTCGACTGTAGACATAGATTGAGCTTGGTATAGGTAATTTCTATGCTTATGTTCATTAGAGTATTTAGGGGGGGGGATAATGCCATGTTTTCCCTCCCTCCTCGCCGACTGAAAAAAAATATCAAAAAGACGTTTTAAAAGCTTTAAAACGTAGGCGCGCGCCTAGGATATCTCTTATTTGGCCTAATTTAGGCCCCAAAATTCACAAAAATGATAATTACGCCAATTACAATAAATATAACTTTACTTATGTTTAGACTTTAACTGAGCTACCGACACCCAAAATAAAGTCTGCGTATGAAGCCACAACCAATACATGTGACGCGGTAAAGATGCCACGTTCCCAAACTACAGATGCCATGAAATGTAGCGGCGATTCTGAGATTCCAGCGACACCTGCGCCACAAGAAACAACAACTAGCGGTGCTACAGCGACTGAAATATTGCTTTCTACATTATTCCTGATTCTAGGATCTTCCAGCATCAATATTGTATTCAAATAAAGGTTACGGAACTTATAAGAAAATTGTTTTTAAAAAAATGGATTAAATGATCAATTATAGCAATATAATGACAGGCAAACCATTGCTACACTTGGTTTAATGTGCAAATGGAAAATGTCTCTACGAAAGTTGAGTCTTGCAAAATTGTAAATATAGAAACGTATGCAGTCGGTTTTTTATGAATTTTTGGGCTTTCTGCTTAATACTCGCCTCGTTTCCTATCTAGGGCTGGGCAAAATCGAATCATTTGTAATTCGAATCTGATTCACATAGTTTTTTTCCAATCGGATCGAATCACTAATTCTATGTAAATAACAAATATCTCATTTTTAGTATTACAACTTGTACCAATTGTGAGAATCAAAAAAGTTATAGTTCATTGTACATTTTCAATTCATGCGCAGTGTCCAAAGGCAACAATTTTTCTTATTTTAACGACAAAATATAATCGATTTTGGTCAAATTTGACCAAATCGATTGCATTTTGTCGTTAAAAATGAAAATTCTAGTTTATTTAGCAACTTTTTGTTTCTATTAGCGATTCATGATTGATTCGAATAAATTGTGATTCGAATCGATTCGAATCACCGAATCGAATTACCCAGCACCACTCTCCGACATAGGTCTGTAGGTGGAAAGTAAATATTCAACAGCAATAGCGACAGTCGTACACAAAACTTTAAATTCAACTTTTTTCTGTTACTTCGAAGTTTATATATTTTATTGTGATATTATTGAGTTATTTCTGTATTCAATCCTAAAGATGTTTCATTTCTTTCAAAGAACTTTCAGATACTTGTTAAATAAATCTTTTTGTTAAGTAAATATATTAAACAATATTCTTTGCAATCAGCAACCAGAGTGGCAAACGTTAATATGCTGGAATGAACCCATAAATCTACCGGAGTCATTGCGCCATTCTGGGAGGGGGGTGGACATGGCCCTCTCCTGGACACACCAGTGGCTGTAATTTCTTCAAAGTATAGAGTACGTATGATTTGTGTGGCTGTCTTTACGTCAATACATTTTCGTGTGGTCCACATTTGACCAAAATAGTCACGCGATAAGTGGTCATCATTTATTTCTGATTCGCGTGTATTTGTGCTAATAATATACCTTCGGTAAACTCGCTAACAAAAGCTCGAATGTGCACCACGAACTACATCTGGGTGTTCGATTACGCTAAAACATGGCACGGATGCAAAGATATACAAAAAAGACGCGATTTATCCTTATTTGGGTGGGGGTCCAAACCCCAATGCCAAACATTGGGGGGAGGTTCCGATCTCGACCCCCTAAATCATTTAAAATTATAATAAAATTGCAAAAAAAAACGCAAAGAGCTCGATTTTTCTTTGTCTTTGTTTGTTGCTTAACAATCGAATTAGTCCGTCGCGCATTTTCGTCAGTATAAAGTGTGTGAATAAAACTGTTTCATAGGCGAGTCAGACCCCCCAATGCTGAAGAACTTCTGCTGCTATGGACGACGTTTTTACAACATATTTGTAACAGTGTAGGTTTCTTATGAATATCTCAAATTAATTATTTTTCTGTCATCGGTGGCCGAAGTTGTCAGACATGTGAGGAGAGGCCGAAACGCTATTAAAATATATAAGCCAAACAATCACGACGAAGCGTGCGATAAGTTCTGGACTACGAATTGAAGCTAGGCGTGAAAAAATGTTTTGTTATTATTTTACAACTTTCATGCATCAATTCGGATTTTGTCAAAATCGGAAACAAAACTAGGATGGTGTATGTCATAAAATAAAGCATATCGCTCCTCTTATCATAGAAGCATTTAAGAACTTTACAAAACATATTTGAACAATATATTACTGACAAGGATAGTACGTGATGTAAAATGTAAAATTAGGGTGTTACCCTAGTTAATTTTGCTTCAAATAAAATGATGCGAGATGAAGTTCAATTTACAATACATAATTGCAAACAATGGGTGTCTTGCTTCACCATCACCGCAACCGTCATTATCAACTTTCGTCAAAGCAGGAAATTATCTTTTCCCGAGAAGAACATTTTGTTGAATGATGTTTGGTCGAGTATGAACCACAGATGTTACTCGTGACTCCATAGCTTGTACAGAACATAATAAGATTTAACCAAGGTGAATCAGAGCTTGGCTTGTGTTTCACCGTAAATCGATTTGGTTGTAAATACGATTCTGTAAGTTTATATGCAAAAGTATATCGTACTTAGGGGGTCGGTGTGATAATATTTAGTGGAGAAATTTTTCTTTTAATGACAAATAAATATCGAAAAAACAATTATCAATATATCTTTTCGGAGTGGATTTTTTGAGGGTGGGTATTGAAACAATGTTGATTCGAATCGAATCTACGAAATACAAGAAAATTCGTCCTGAAATAAATAGATTCATGTTGATTCGAGTGTGTGAAATTCAATCGTTGAATTGCGAAAGCAAATATTTTCGTGTTATTTGATTATTTATAACTTTTAGCCAATTTTTCGTAACTGTAGCTCGACTTTGAATAAAGAATGTATTATTAATGCTGAAAATTCATATAGTATCTGAAAACGATTGGAAAAGGTACTTTTTTTAAAGAGAATCGTGTTGGAAAAAGTAGATTCGAAATTATTTTATTCGAGATTCGAAACTTGCATCCCTACTTGCCTCAAGTAAATTCCTTCTAAAAATGATACTATTGTAATGTTTTTCATACACAGTGAGATAATTCATAAGTTTGTAAACAAAAGATGTTGAAAGTTTTCGGTTTTACTTTCCTCTGTGCTGCAGCAATTTTCGTTGGAGGTGAAAGTGAGTAATTATGATTAATATTTCATTCAATGTAGGAATTTATGCGACGAACGCAGTCAGAAAGGTGGCTTTGTGGCTAAAAACGAGTTGGGTGGTGTGGGCCACATATGTACAGTGCTGCAGATACGTGGTAAATCTGAATAAAATGCTTGACTAAAAAAGGTTTGTCTAGAACGACATATTTAAAAAATACATATTTGGATTTGAATATATTTTATCTTAATCCAAATCCAGTGAAGTTAAGTACTATATTCCCGAATGTCATCATCATAAAAACTGGCAGAATATTCTCACCCTAACTAGGGGGCGCCAGGCAAATGGCATTGTCTCCCGAGTTAGGATGAGTCGCTTGCAAAATGAAAAATTTTCATGATAATCGGATAAATTGTACTAAACTTCATGAGGCCCCAGCGAGTTTTCGAAAATATATAAAATATAGGAATTACAGGGCGAAATGTAATATCATTGAATATAACATTCCAACGCGAGTTGCCACTTACGGCTAGTGTAGTTGCAAAGACGTGTACTTTACCATTCTACCGATCATATCCAAGTTATTATATCCTAGTTAAGTAGTCGATATGTATTTGTTTCAGGTGGACATCCAAGAAAATGTTTCGCACCCGTTTTCTGTTCGAACCGCGATGGCACAGGTCAAATGACATGGAAACAGATCTCGCCAATTACCAAGGTATAAAAAGTAATAATTTTCATTAAAAGAACTGGATTCGAGTAAATATCCAGGATATGTCTATAGTATTTTGCTCATATTAGAGTTCGACTTTTTCTAGAGCAGATCGTTCAAACGTCTTCAAATATCTTTGCAGTTAATCATATGGATGCGTCAATCACGGCAAAACCCCATAATAGCGGCTATTTGTAGGCTAACTTGTTCTGGTTTTGCCGAGCTCACCGACGTTTTTACACCCTGGGTTGAGCGGGCTGAGCCAATCCGAGATTTTGAACTCCTGATACCAACATGTTAACTAGCAGGTCATTTCGCCGAAAAAAATAGAATATTTTAAGATCTACAGTGCTTGAATAATATAGAGAAAAATTAATATATAAAGTCACCCGAGATAAATATTTCACTCAAACATTCTTGGGGGTTGCGAATTATTTGCTATGGTCTTTCTGTAAACCTACCAGGGGGCTCATACCCAACAATCATTGGACACGGACCTTTGCAGTGACTGTGAATATGATCTAAGTTACAACTAATGTTACAACCTTGCAAAATAGGGGTGTTCGGAGGCAAATTCGTCTTCGGCTTTTCTCACAATTTGATCGCACCAGGTATGTTTTGTTGAACATGAACTACTGACTGATCGCGCCACCTGCCCATGCTTAACAAAATAAGCGTCGATTCACGTTTGCACATACGAGAGATTACATATTCAGCAACAAATTATTTCCGTTTTTCTTTCATCCATTTCAGTGTTCGGATGAGAAGAATATTAAAGAAGAAATGGGTGAACACGGTTTGAATGGAGAAATTGGATTGCAAGGACCTCCTGGTATACCTGGACAAAACGGCCAGAAAGGAGAAATTGGACCTCAAGGTCCTCCTGGAAGCAAGGGATTAAAAGGCGATCAAGGTAGCAAAGGCGAACGAGGCGAAAAGGGTGCAACTGTTGCGTTGGGTCACAAAGGAGAAAGGGGAGATTCGCCCACTATTTCGGATTCATTCAAAGAAATTATAAAAGGTGATTTCAAGTCCATTTTTGAGCGCATATGACACAGAAAAATTTGTGGAATTTTAAAAAAGAATGTACACCCATAAAAAAAAATAAAAATATTTCTCTATATGTAAAAATCTAAATGTGAGAGAAAAGTAACATCTCTGGACGAGAGCTCGTGGTTAGTCATATGATTAAGACGTATTCTCGAATATCCTCTCCAACAGGAAAAAATGAAATCCCATCTCATCTCTATCATACGCCCCATTCTATCGTTCATAGATCTTCTCAACAGCAGCGCAAACACTGATCAAACGTATAAAGGTAAAGTGTTCGTTGCATTGGTGTCTGAAAAAGTCAATAAGTCTGAAGCAATACTAAAATGTAACGAGATCGGGGGAAAACTGGCGAATATTTACGACGGATCTCACCAGCTCAAGATAATGTCTTATATAAGACGCTACAAAATGGGAAAAGATAATTTGAGACAGTTTCATCTTGGAATGACGTATGATCCCACGGTAAGTGTAAATGCTTCAACAAATGAGTCGAAAATGAGTAGTGAATTGAGTAATAAAACATGCCAACATTCCACAATTGCGGTTCTACTCAAGACATCGAAACATAAGTGCCTAAGATAACTCGAAACATGAATGTTTCTATCATATTTAATCAGGATTTTGTTTTAGTAAAGAGCTTTTCATCTGGGTGCCCGGCTGGCTCAATCGGTAAAGCGTTAGGAATACGCTACTAGCTACACATCGTTCTGAAGTTGGTCAAATCACGTGGGAAATGATGATTATTTGCGAGAGATCTGCTCCAATATCTTAAGTCAAAAACCTTCATCTTCATTCGGAAATAGGTGTCTGCACGAGAGGTCGTGGTTCGCCATGTTATTAGGCCGTATTATCGTCTTTCCTCTCCCGCACCATAAACATGCAATCATTTATTCTATCCTGCGTAACCTTGATTTCACGTTTTTTTTTTAATTTTTTCTATTACCAGAAACATCAACTGTATTTTCGTGACGGAACAGCAACATTTGAAAGATACTTTAAATGCTGCCCAAGCCACCCGTCCACAGCATCAACGAACATGCAAATGTATCTGAGTGTCGCTACAAACACGGCGCAACATTTACAATATTTCATCAATTTTGGTGAATCATCATCAAAGGGTTATGTCCTTTGTGAGATTTGAATTTATTTCGCCAGATAACGACATCAACGTCGTAACAGTTTTGGTTTAGTCGAGAAAATCGCATTTAAAATTTTCCAAATGTTTTATTCTTATTTTTCGACAATATCTTTTTGCATGAGACGTAATGTTTTGAATGAAAAATATATTTGGCATTTCTAGTTTACATAAACATGTTTTTTTATGGATTTTATGGTTTCTCTCCCACTAACTTTTTCCTCAGTAAGAAAAAAATGTTTCGACAAAAGAAGCATATTTGACGGTTTTCATCACTGCTAAAAACTATTTGTATTCATCAATTATCGCCTGTTGTGAAACATATATTACAATTAATGTAACCAACACTGCTCTTACTACGAAGAATTTGTTTCTCATCCGAACAATTTTCAATATTAAATTTGAAGAAAATTTAGGTAAAATCGTCATTCTCTGTTGCTAATTTGGCTTGGTTGTATAAACATACTTTTTCTCCATATAAGGGATTTTGATTGTTTTTTCAGAGCATTTTTGTATAAGTTATGTCGGTTAGAGTGTACCGGGGTTTAATTAAATCAGAATTTTCATTTTTTCACGCTCGTGCCACAGATAGACCGCAACTCCTCAATGGCGCCATCCATCGATGACACTAACTTGAACCAACTAGTTTGCATAAATGCTCTTACTGGGAGTCAACAGAATGTGATTTTTACCTCGCGCGATAACAACTTCGTATACATATATATATATGTACACACACGAGATTGGCGGGTTGAAAGAGAATATTTTTTATGATGCAAAGCTAATCCTACTTCGGAAGATAATCGCCAGACGATGGCTCCACCAACAGTACAAGCCGTTACTTGATTGATTAATGAAGTAATGTCATACTTCTTGCTGAATTTGAAATCAGAAACTTTATTTCAAGCTTGATTCACACAAATACTAATAAAAAAATTTCTGACTTGATTAGGACACACTTGTCAAGCATTAAACGCGGCCTTACATCAATCCTCGAGGGTGAAGGGTTGCTAGTAACAAGCTAGGATAAGATTTAATTATCATCCCGCCGGAAAGGAAAGCCGAGAATACAGGTTAATCATATGGCAAACCACAGCCTCTCGTAGACGTACAGAACGTGATACGAATCGCGGTGAAGATTTTTGTCTTCTCATATTTTTCCTTTTTTCTTTGGGTGGACTTGGTTGGTGAACGAAGCTGTTAGTAGTGATTTCGCGTAACTCGAAGCTTATTCCCAACACTTCACCAATTAAGCTAACCGGGCGCCTTCTACAAGTTTTTTTTTAAATTTACTCCGTCTAAAGGGAACCAACTAACGACCACTTAATAGCAAAGAGCCATTACAAGATTTTGTACCAGCAACTGCACTGTAAGTGAAAAACATCCCAAACGGGAATGAACTGCTATGATAAAGTGCCTTAAAGGACTTAAAAGTATTCATATGACAACAAAATGTTCGTGTTATATTTAATTAACATTTGAGTTTGTTTGCGCTGAGTTCTGTCCATGTTAAAGTATTTTCATGGCGAATCTTTCGTTGCATTTTGTTTTGGATTCTGTCCATGATGGGTTCTTGTTATGTTGGGTTTTGTCCATGTTGAGTTTTCTGCGTGTTTCATTCATGTTGGATTTTGTGTTAAGTTTGGATTTTGTCCATGTTGAATTTTGACCATGATTGACCATGTTGGTCTGGCTAAGAGTTTTCACCATGAGTATGAGTTTTTGTAACCATTTTTTTTTCTTTCCGATGTTATTTGCACGCTTTTATATACCCTTATATTCATTTCCATCTCATATACAAGCTTGGATATTATTTGCTTTTGATTTGAGTAAAACAATAAAGGATGAACTTCAATTTACATTACATAATTGCTAACAATGGGTATCTTACTTCACCATCACCGCAACCGTCATTATCAACTCTCGTCGAAGCAGGAAATTATCTTTTCCTGAAAAGAATTTTTTGTTAAATCATGTTTAGTCGAGTATGAACCACACATACGACTTGGTCTATCTGACTCATGCACAGCATAATGAGGTTTTATCAAGGTAAATCAGAGCGTAGCCCCTGTTTCTCCAGAGGTCAATTTGCTTGTATTTGAGATGTTGTAAGTCACTATGCAAAGGTATATCGTATTCAGTCGGATGAGGTGAAAATATTTAGTGGCGCAAAAGCAAAGTCCTTTTAATTGCTATTGAAAATCGATACGCAAGAAGTTTTTTACATCATAAAAAAGAAACATCATACTTGGTGATTTCAAAAAATTGATCTACCCTTATTATATTTTATGAAGAAATATTTTGCTTTAAATAATTCAAAATTTGGATTTTGGTAGAATTATTGTGACATGCACAATATGACACATTTTTTCTATTTTGATATTGTGAATAATAGTAACCTTTGAAAATTATGTTATTCGCTTCCAATTCAAACGGATCAATTGAGTGTATTTTGAAGACGAGTTCCTCTTTATTAATTTTAATTTTAATTTAAGCTTTAACTTTTAGAAAAACATAAAATATTATACTACTTGGACGTCTTTTATAAGCAGAGATTTAAATTGTGAGTTTGTATACTCAGGGGTTACGCAATGATGTTGAGAGTTCATACTTTCATCTGTGTTACGGCAATTATGGTCCAAGGAGAAAGTGAGTACTTTTAGACAACTTAGTGCGGAGGAAATCGCACCGTAGTTTGAAAATTATGGCCTGAACACGAGATGAGTAGTATGAATTAGGGATGTACCGACTTGAATGCCAAAGAGCTGCTACAAAAATGGAACCATCAGCCGGATCAGTTCAGTCCTCGACATATCAAACATTATATAATAAAGTGGATCAGTAGCTTACTTGAGGGTGGGTTGTTAAACTTATGTTCCTACAACCTTCAAGTTTTTTTTATGCTGAAAAGAGGTTATTACCTCCCCTAGATATACAATTCTCAGGCTCATCTACATTCCATTCACTATAGATGTGTTCGTTCGTTATTAGTCCTTTTACTGAAAATTTCACTTAAATTTTTTGGAAAGTTTTGACATTAAGAATGTACTTTTAGCGTATTTGAAGGCATTTGGAATGAGTATCGGTATCGGCCGGTACCGGTAATTTTTAGTATCGGCTCATTTTGCAGTATAGGCATCGGTATCGGCGAAAAAGTGGTATCGGTACATCTCTGGTATGAAGCGCGCATGCTTCACAAAATTAAATTTTTGATCGGGTTAATGTTGCTGCAAAGACCTGAATTCACGGTTATTTTTTATTAGACCGGAAGCAATGCTTAAAAAGAACCAACTAACAACCACATAACAACCAAAACGGAATTGAACCGCCATGGTAAAATGCAGTGAGTGGTATCTGCCCTGGGCAATGTTAAAGCCATCTACCACTTCTTTGCTTCCATCTAATCGTCACTTACGAGACACAGGAAATACGTTAGGAATATTCTAGAGCACACTTCCACAAACTAGTTATCACATTCTAAAAAGTGGTGGGTTATTGCACGGTACGTCGTTCCAATTACCAGCATCCTATATGTTTTCAATATGTTTCAGGTGAACAACGTAGAAAATGTTTCGCTCCGGTTTTCTGCCCGGATTACAATGGTATAGGTCAAATGGCGTGGAAACAGATCTCTCCCACGATCAACAAGGTATACAAGGTATCTTTTTAACTAAAAAAGAAATAGGTTCGAAAAAATATACAGAGAATGTCTATATATTTGTTCTGTGTTGCAGCTGTCCGCGAAATGCATTGCGAAAGGGCACGCTCAGTGGGAAATGGTCAAGCATCGATCCATCGTCCTTTCGAATCATATCATCGCGCTGAACCGAATATGTTATGCTTAGTATGAAATACTGATTGATCGCGCCACCATGCACAAACACATGCGAGAGTTTACACATGCAGCAACTATTTCCGTTTTTCTCTCATTCTTATCAGTGTCCAGATCTCGACCAAAACATTAAAGGAGGAAAGGGTGAGCCTGGCTTAAATGGAGAAATAGGACCGCAAGGAACTCCTGGTATACCTGGACAAACCGGCCCGAAAGGAACACCGGGCCCGAAAGGAGAAATTGGACCTCAGGGTCCTCTTGGGGACAGGGGGTTAAAAGGCGATCAAGGTAGCAAAGGCCAAAAGGGCGAAAAAGGTGCAACTGCTGCGATAGAACCCAAGGGAGAAAAGGGAGACTCAGTAACCATTTCGGATACATTCAAAGAAATTATGAAAGGTGATTTCAAGTCGATTTTTAAGCGCGGATGACAGAAAAAAATTTTGTAAATTGAAAAAATGTGTACTCATAATAAACAACAAATCTAAATTGATTTCTCCATTTGTAGAAATCTAAAAGTGAGAAAAGTAACATCTCTGCACGAGAGGTCGTAGTTATTCATAGGATTAAGCCATATTATCGACTTTCCTCTCCTGCAGAATAAAAATTAAATCCGATCTCACCCCTTTCACACGCCCCATCCTATGCTCTCGTCCATCACATTTTACTTACCTTGTCTTATTTATAGATCTTCTCAACACCAACGCAAAAACTAATCAAACGTATAAAGGTAAAGTGTTCGTTGCATTGGTGTCTGAGAAAGTCTACAAGTCTCGCGCTGTACAAAAATGTAGCGAGCTCGGAGGAAAACTGGCAAATATTTACGACGGACCTCACCAGCTCATGATAATGTCTTATATAAGACGATACAAAATGGAAAGTGATGATTGGAGATATTTTCATCTTGGAATGACGTATGATCCTACGGTATGTGGTAAATTAGAATATTGGAGAAAGGGAGAATTTATCTAATATTATATTTAGGGCAGGGCAAAACCGAATCATTTGGAATTCGAATTCGATTCGAATACTATTTTTCGAATCGGATCGATTTCGATGTAAATAACAAATATCCCATTTTAATTATTACAATTTGTCTCTATTCCGTAAATCAATAAATTTATAGTTTATAGTATATTTACAATGTGAACAATTTTCATTTTTTTAACGACAAAATATAATCGATTTTGGTCAAATTTGACCAAAATCGATTGTATTTTGTCGTTAAAAATGAAAATTCTTGTCCAATTAGGAAGTATCTGTTTCTATGACTGATTCACGATTGATTCGAATATATTGTGCTTCGAATCACCGAATCGAATAGCCCAGCCCTAATTACATCACAAGTTTAAGATAACATAAAAATAAATCTTCTGTCGCCGAATTGTTCTAATAGTGCTTCAAATGTTGGATTTTTGTCCTTTGATAAGCACTCAGTTGTATGGATCATCTTGAGCAGGGCCCCTTACTAGAAGCCGCTTACCCGTTAAATACGTGGATTAGCGAATCGGGCTTCCGAACCTGAAATTTTTAATTTATCTGTAATGCCAACACGATAACCTTTGCGTCTTCGCTCTTTAATCATAACTATAAAAATATCAATGACGTAAGTTACAGGCCATACATGAGTATTCGCAATCCGTTACTATATTCAATTCGTGCTATTCTTCCTAAAGTCAGTTATTTCATATATTTGCAGAGAGAACAGCTGTATTTGCGAGATGGCGCCGCAATACCAAAAGAAGACTTTAAATGGCTCCCAAACTTCCCGAAAGTGTACCCGACTCACGAAAATATGTTTTTGAGAGTTATTCCAACCACGGCTAAAGACCAGGAACAACAATATTTCGTTAATCTTACTGAAAAATCGAATGGATACGCACTTTGCGAGATTTAACAGGGACCAAAGAATGCGGAGTAGAATGGAATTTTATTTAAATCTTGCTGGGGAAAAAAGCCTATAATACGACTTAATTATATGGGGAACCACGACCTTTCCTGCAGATCTAGGACTGAGCAAAACTGAATCATTTGGAATTCGACTAATTCTTTCGAATCGGATCGAATCACTAATTCGATGTAAACAACAAACATTCCATTTTTACTATTACAACTTGTCTCCATCAAGAAATTGATAGTTTATTGTGTATTTTTAATTCACACTTCATTGTCTAAGAGCTACAATTTTCACATTTTGAGGGCAAAATGCTATTGATTTTGGTCAAATTTGACCAAAATCGATAGCAGTTTGTCGTTAAAAATGAAAATTCTATTTTATTAGGCAAGTTTTTATTTCTATGGACGATTGATTCATGATTGATTCGGATAAATTGTAAATTTGAACATTGTAAGTTTATACTACAAAAAAATTACCAGATAAAATTTTGCCATGTTTTTATGGCGCCCAGTACAAGGGATCGCTCTGCAGATCGTAAAGATTGATTTTATTAACAAATATTCTTATTTCTGCCTATCTATACAGATATAGGGTGTCAGGTCAGCTCACTCGGCAAAGCGTTGGGAATACCCTTTGAGCCACGCTTCTCTGATCGTCCTAACGTAGATCAAAACCCTGTGAGGGATAATGATAATAAGCGAGTGGTCTGGGAGCCTCGTCGGTACACGGCGGTTCACTTAATACTGCTTGCGACTAGGGCTAGGCAAAACCGAATCATTCGGAATTCGATACTGATTTGAATAATTTTTTTCAAATCGGATAGAATCACTAATTTTTGGTAAATAACAAATATCCCATTTTACTATTATAACATCGTGGAATTAAAGAAATTTATAGTTTGTAGTGTGTTTTCGATTCACACTAAGAGCAACAATTTTCATATCTTAACGACTAAATATAATCGATTTTGGTCAAATTTGACAAAAATCGATTGCATTTTGTCGTTAAAAACGAAAATCCTAGTTCACTTAACAAGTTTTTGTTCCTATGAACAAAACCTTCGCGGTGCGTTCTATCAACACCCCGTATTTGACCAATAAAGTCACAATTTTGAATTTTTTTTATACCGCTAAGTAAAATTACTGTCAAAGACCAGTGATTTTGTTGCATTTTTGCTACAGTGTACAGTATGGGCCCGCAAAAAGATGCTTGTGATTAATTTTTTGGAAATTCATGATTGAGCTGCACAATGTGCATTACTGCATTTTAACAATACAATAATTTTACCAGAAGGGGATCAGTACTTGCATAGCGTGGGGAAAAGAGGAGGAGTCAGTATATACATTGTAACAAAGAGATCGTAAATTTTGCTGTTCTTTAACGGTAATTATAATCGGTGATGCTGAAATCAGTCTATAAAATCGGCTGAGGTAAGCAAACGCGTGTTGCTCTCTTCTGATGTTTCCTTGAAACCTATTCCGTGGCACGTTTTTAAACTTTCTTTTAGGTTTTGTTTGCTTTCCTGATAACTCTGTAATGCTATATCTTTATTCGTATCGTCTTTTGTGTCGACAGAGGTGTCGGAATAAACTATGTATATATCTCGGCCCAGGGACCACTCAGCTAGGTAAAAGCTATAAAATCGACTTTCTGGCCAACTATAGACTGTAGATGAAATGCACTGCTTGACACACTCTCAACAGACCACACTCTGTTTCAAATTTTAGAAAATATTCAATTACTGCAAGTCAGCAGTAAATTCACTGCACTTTCGTCAAAGTGTAATAAATTGCTTCCGTGTGTCCGGTTAGCTCAATCGGCAAAGCGTTGGGAATGCGCTCCGAGCTACCTAATTCTGATCGTCACGATGCAGGTTCGAATCTCGCGAGGAATGATAATTATATGCGAGAGACATGCTGGACGCCTCGACGGTGTGCTTCCTCCACCAATCAGGTCCATGTACAGGAAAGAAAGAGAATATGACAAGCCAAAACCATCACCCTGATTCGGAACTGGTAGCTGCACGAAAGGTCGTGGTTCGCCGTATGATTAAGCTGAATACTCGGCTTTCCTTTCCCACAAGATAAAATTAAAAATCCTATCCTAAGTTACCACAATCCTTCACGAAATTAGGCGACTCAAAACAAAGGACGGCTCACGTAAGCACTCCTTACTGCTTCCGCCACCAATCAGGTCCATGTACAGGAAAGAAAGAGAAATATGACAAGCCAAAACCATCACCCTGATTCGGAACTGGTAGCTGCACGAAAGGTCGTGGTTCGCCGTATGATTAAGCTGAATACTCGGCTTTCCTTTCCCACAAGATAAAATTAAAAATCCTATCCTAAGTTACCACAATCCTTCACGAAATTAGGCGACTCAAAACAAAGGACAGGCTACGCGGAAGTTGGGAACACTGATCTTCCTATCTCTCCACTCTTGGTCGCTTCCATACAGAGAAAATAAATTTTTATCAGTTTCAAAAAAATTTATTCCGTTATTCCGCTCGAGAGATACAAACATTGAAATTCCCTACAAAACGACGTAGAAAAATAAAATTTTGAGAAAATATTCTTCTTGAGTATATAATATTTAAACAATAAAAATCACACAATATACATATGAAGACATAATGATACACAAATATTTAAAGGCAAGATAAAAAAACTGAAGTGACTAAGATGAGATTGAGCTGGTATGAGTGGAGTGATAATTACAATTTTTTTAAACCCATAGGAATCGGGAGAATTATAGTTGTTGTTTACTTTGTGAGCAATACTTTCATGTTACTGCGCCCTGGGTATGTTAAAAATATAGTTAAAAAGAAGACCCAGCAATCAATTTTGTTTAAGTCAATAACACGGTTGAGATAATCGGAACTTCTGTTCAGGAGTGGATTATAAACAAAAAGAAGGTACGGCACAATGATATATTACTTTACTAAATCTTTTACAAAAAAATAAAAAAAAAAGTTTGGGGTGACTAAATATATGCGAAATACAATGATTACCAATCCAAAATAGGCTGATTATGGAAAGAACAGTACAGCGCTTCTTCTCGTGTGAATGATCAAATATAGCTGAGTTTGGATATAAAACACATTGGGTCCAATCTTCGAATTCAGAACGAAAATTATGTAGATATAAAAGCTTCCAATCATGTATTGTATTTTGCTAAGCATGAGTTACAGATGGACCGCGCCTCGACGGCGCGATCCATCAGTGACTCATGCTTAACAAAACACGTCTGATCAAAATATTTCTGACCGGGATAGTAAACGATATTATAAAAAGTCTAATTTAATATAGTACGCAATACCATCTCAGACCTAGAAATTCTAGACACTTATATTTTACCCAATCTCAGCAAAAACAAACTCTCAAATTCTCTACTAATAAACTCCATTATTGTCCAAATTTTTTTGAATTCACAACATATCTGATAAAATTTCTCCTCAAAACCTCCAAGTTACAGAATCATAGTAATGTCTATGAGGGGGAGAGGGATGGTTCAATTTATTTATAGCTTGATCATAACCTTATTGGGGATTATACGCAGAACCGCTAGGCGTGGTTTTTGTAGAGGCTGAGAGAGTATTTATCGTGTGCTACAACTACTCACAAAAAGCCTTGCAAAGGGACGCATTTGGTGGCGAAGTGGTCAAGCATCAAACCATCAACTTTTCGGACAATACGATGACGCATAACTGACTGAGCCACCAGGCCGGGCTCACAGAAACGTGCATTTGCTTCATTCAATCGAATATAAACCTGAATTGGTACGAAACTTAAATCAGAAAATTAGTAATGTATAGTGCTCATAAATCTCTATCGAAAAGTGAGGTAAAAGTGCTTACATTTTAAGGCACAAAAATCGAATTTTTACAAAAAATTTTGCTAAATAAATAACATTAATAATAATAATAGGACGGTGTCGAATACATAACAGTGTGAATTTTAGGAACAAAATTAAATTTGTGCATAAAATATATTTTTTTCTAAAATTGTCGTGTGTATTTGTATTAATATTATTAATATTTGTGTGGTGTAACTATGCACTAGTGTATATATAATGAGAAAAAAATGAGAAATAATAATAATAAAACCAATAATAAAAGTTAAGTTTGTCAAGCATGAGCCACTGATGGATCATGCCTACTCGGCACGAACCATCTGTGGCTTATGCTTTCACAAAACCAGTGTTCAATAAGAAATCTTTCAAATGAAATAATTCAAAATATTAGTAAAAATAAAATCGTGTAAGTCCGTTAAAGAATGAAGAATAAGGTGTAATATGAATGAAAAAGATGGCACATAAGAACATTATTTTCATCATACAAAACTTGACAATTCCAATGAAATTTGATCTATATATTTGCTCACGATGATCCGCTCCAATGAATGACGAAAAAAATGCAGATATAGTAGCTATGAACGTTAATTTCTTTAGAAATTTTAAATCCACGATGCAATTTTGAATTCCTAAGACGTGCGTATTACATTGAGCAAGCTTATTCAAAAAGAAGAACCAGAACCTTCATAGAGTATCACTGTGCCAATCAACCCCTCGTGAAGCTGGACATATCGGTATGAACCAGTTTAAACCAGTTCTGACCCAATAAATATTCTTTTATTCCTGGTTAAAATCAGTTTGACTGGATAAATAATCCTTTATTTCCAGTTAAAACCAGTTCTGACTGGATAAATAATCCTTCATTTCCAGTTAAAACCAGTTCTGACTGAATAAATAATCCTTTATTTCCATATAAAACCAGTTCTGACTGGATAAATATTTTCTTTGTTCCAATCAATAGTCTCTCTCAGGAATGATACTGTTGTCATCTCGGAATGTAGGAGTACGTCTAGTAGGTAATGATTCGTCTAATGGTTGATCTCTGGTTCGAGATAATGAGTTCATTGATGTATTGCTCACCTGGAAAACGATAATCGATTAATAATTGTTGAAGTACGTAATGATGAACATGTAATTGGTGGTCACATGTGTACTGTATAATCAATATTACATGAAATAACAATAATGAAAAATTTGAAATAAATTTCACAGCAAAATCAAATATTCATGTAGAGTTGATTAGGTTGTGAAATGACTGGGTTGGCTGCCCAAAGTTTTATTTATTTTCAACAAGTGCCCTAGCTTGCCTGGTCGTGTTTGAAAAAGACACAGACGACCTGATTTTGATTTTGAAAATGAATCAGAGCTTGCGTTTTTAGGGAAAATTGAAATTGAAAAAAAAAATTGAAAATTGAATATTGAAATTCAAAAAAATTGAAAATTGAAACTGTACTATGAGATAGTAGAGAGTGCATTCCTACACAATGTATCTTCCTTAGAATGCAATTCAACTCTGCAGTGTGGAGTGGAGGAGTGGATGAATATCTTATACCAACAAGATTCTTTGAAGTTAACTTTTTTTAGGAAAATATCTGTCAAATCAACTCACCAATTCGTCTAAATTATCAACTTTTCTTCTCAAGGATTCAAGTTTTCCTTCTGATTGTCGTTTCCTCTCTTCCCATGCTTCTCGGTGACGGGACATCTATCGAGTAAATCAAAACCAGAATTTTAATGTGACACAAGGCTTCTCTTAAGGCAGATCAATGCTCGCATTTCAATTCTGTAGGGAATTTTTCCAATCTTATATATATATAGCGTATTGCCATATCAGTGCTCGTTGGATAGTTTCTGAATTGGTTGGTTTACTGAGCCGAACTCAATACCCCTAAATTTAACCTGCTGTTAACTTGATAACCACTAAGCTATTGCACCCAACAACTTAGTGGGCAAAACTTAAGAATGCAAAGATTCAGGCTAAGCCACATTAGGGAGTTAAATATCTTTTTCTGGTTACTTGTAACATTGAGCCTTGCCCAATTTTCTACTCGAAAATAATAGATTTAAATAAAAAAACAAATCTACAATTGTTAAGTCCAAATTCACAACTAACCTGTCTCCTTATTTGTGAAGCAATTTCTTCTTGTTGAGCAGCAAGTTGTTCTCGTAATGTTTGCATCGATGATGTGTTGTCCATGTGTCTTGCACGTGGTAATGAAGAAGACGTTTTGCGAAGAATTGATACTGGAGCTTTGGGAGGTGGCGAACAAGATCTTTGGATCTAAGAAAGTATTGAGTATTTATGATGAAATCGAGTACATTTACAATCCCAAGGACCAGCAACTTTGTTATCTGCTTTAGTTCAGTTGCTGGTTCTACTTTTTGAAATAACTCTTTGACATAGAGCAAGGCCGTTAGTTAGTTCGTTTCAAGTGCTCTTCCAGTCTTAAAGTTATCGCTAACAAAACCAATCGTATTCAAATGTAATAAGCATACTCAGTGAATTGAATAGTTACCATCAAGATGTGTGCAGATTATATTAGAACTATGAGGATGTCTGTCTCACCATATAGTTGAGCCCTATTCTTGGCTTTTTTCCTTCCCCAGGATAATAATATCTCAGCCAGTTTGCGACTAATCATTTTTATGAACCAATAAAATCACACAGATTTAAACGCATGGCCAACTTATGCATTTTTATTTGGAGAAAAAAAGATTTTATCACCCTGTTACCAATCTTGCTTTGAGTAAATAAATATAAAATAACCAACCTCTCGTAATGTATGCATTTTTCTTTGGTTTGTTTCTCTTTCTTCGTATAATTTATGCATTTCATCAGCATGCGATCGAGAGTTCTCAATATCTTCATCCTGGTTGACCTCTGACCTTAGTTCTGACTTCAAATTACTCAAAGTACGTTCAAGAGCCAATTGCTGTTTCTCTGTCTCTTCTTCTTGTGACCTGAGCGGTAATTATCATATAAAAAATGAGAATATATGGTGAACGATCAACTAAAATTTTTTTGCTTGAACGGAATACATTGCATACAAAGGAATGGTATCCAAAACATACCAATTCAAAGCAATACAAAAAATCAGAACACTGTTACAATATATATATATAAATATATTCCACTCCAAGAAGTGGCTGTAAAAAAAACAATATACATAATATGAAGATATGATATGCAAGCAAAGTGGCCATCCTATTTTGCGATAAAAAATTTATTTGTTAATAACTTGACTTGAAAATTTATAAAAGTTGAGTCTCAAAATACTTAGTTTTGTTTTCACCTAAATAATCATTTTCTGATTATTTCAAAAAGTTTCATTTTGCATATGAAAAAATCATGATATACGTATAAAATTTGACAAAAATTAGGACCTCATTGCAAAATTCTTCGAAATTACTCAAAAGGCAATAATATTCTGATCGAACAAAGATTAAAAAAAAAAATTCTTACCTGAATATTTTCTTTGCATTTATAAACTCTTCTCTCAAACTATTGAGTTCGTTAGCAAGTCTTGTTGCTCTGTTGCAATGATCCTGAGCAGTTTGTTCGAGTGATGCAATCTCAGTTGCGTCTCTCGTCTTAGTTCGAGTGAGTTCTTGTTGGAGGTCATCAATCTGTAGTAGAAATGTATTTATTAGTATAATGCTCTGAGATAACTAAAATTGGAATCGATGTTTCAAAGGTTTTGGGATTTCAGAGTGTAGTTGTTGGTCCTACATTTCATGCAGCTTTTTGCCATAAAATTTTCTGTTTGTCGACTCTCCCAGGATGCTGCTTTTTGCCTTGATTAAAGTGAGTTTTGATAAAAAAAAACACCCTAAAAGAGTCGCTACTTCTCATATTAAAATTTTTGAAAGACATTCTGATATCAATTTCTACCATTGAAAATACGTATCGCAAACTATTTTACTCTTTCGTTTCCACAAACACACAATCTACATCTGGAAAACACTTTTTCTCCGAACATACCTTTTGTGCTAATTTATTCTTCTCATGTTCATTTTCAATATTCAATGCTTCAATTTCACCCCGAGTTGCTGACAATTGACCTTTGATCTCAGCTCTTTCTCGCTCAACTACAGCCAAGTCCTCCTCAAGAGTACAAATCTGGGACTGATACTCAGCAACTTTACTTTCAACTTCTTTGAAGTTTTGTTCAACATGTCCGAGTCTAGATAAAAAAAAAACATTTTGAATTATTTTTGATATTTAATGGAAGCGTAACTTGGGTATTTTTTTGGTATAGCCCCTCATTGGAAGTGGAGCACCGTAACGAAGGCCGTGTACCAGCAGCAACTTATAAATGGACAATGTTAGAGTTGTAGGAAGGATATGATCTTTCTGCTTCGGTTTAGCCTACCAAAATAATTAGCCTATCCAAATTATTACACCCTAGGTTGAGTGGTGGGCATGCATCAACAAGCTTGTCTCGCTGGGGCTCCACCCGAGATCTTGTAGCTGAAGGTACAAGGCCTTGTTCAGTTGGATCCACTCAAGTGAGTGTCTATTCAGAATAAATACAAAAAATATTGGAAAATTATGGCCTGTCTATGTCAAAAAAATCCGAGGACAACCTTATCATAAAAGGAAATTTCAATCTGAAAATTATCCTCCATCTAAATATGGCAAGTAAATCACAAACCTGTCCATGTCACGCTTGACTCCATCTCTCTGCATGACTGCACTCTCTAGTTGATCTTTTTTCTCAGTGAGTTCCTTCTTCATTCTCTCAATCTCATTATTAAGTTGAGTAATGATACGAGACAATCTCTCTTCTTCTCTCTCCACTTCACGGATGAGATTCGACAGTTCCTAAAATAAATTGAGCCAGATTAGATTTACAGAGCTGAGGAACAATAATATCCAATGAGTTTAAAATGGATTCAAAATCAAAAATGCTAGAGAAATACGAAACACTCAAAAGATGGGATCAATATATAAGGCTATTGATCTTGTCCATACTTACTCTTTCTCTTTCTTCGAGTTTCATTTGTTTCTCGTTCGATTCTCTCGTTAATTTTTCAAGTTCCTCCTGTTTTCTTGCGACATCGTGTGACAGAGATTCAACTTGATGCGATCTATGTTTTGCGTCTTCACGTAATCCAGTAACTTCCAATAAAATTTCATCTCTCTTTTTGGTCGAAGCTCGTAATTCCTAAAAACATATTGAAAATTTAAAAAATATGTTGATTCTTGTGTGACAGTGAGCTTGAATTTTTTTTATAGCCCCTCATACATAAAAATCAACATAGTCCAGGTACATGGTCCTAATACAAGTGGTCAATTATAGACAAACGGGCTAACTGTCGTTGGAAAGTCAAGAAAGTTCCAGTTTGGATTAGTCTACCCAAGTTATAGCATGCTGGATTGAATGGTATGAAAGCCACACACACCAGGACTTGAACAAGTTAAATACCCGACAAGTATGATCAAATGAGCACAAAGTAAATGACTTTTTCTTCAAGAGCATATAAGAGTCACAGGCAGGTTTTTCCCATGGGGTTGTCATCGATAGCCTTTTTTTATAGCCACTTCCTAAAGTGGACCCGTCCAAGGTCTTAAGGTAACAGCGACCACTTAAAGACGGACAGGGTTACAATTGCTGGAAAGATATGATCTTTTTCTGTTAGGCTTAGCCTACCCAAGTTATTACATCCTGGGTTGAGTGGTGGGTATGGATAAGCGAGTCGGACTCGCGAGGACTCGAACCCGAGATCTTCAACCTGCGATACCAACATGTTTAACCACTAGGCCATCGCGATTTTATTACATCACGATCTGAAGAAAATGAGTGGCCTTCAAAGCTACATTATAACTACATTAACAGAATACAAACTGTTCAAACCTCTTCCAAAGTCTGCATATGTTGTTGTAATTCATCAAGCTCTGTTTGACTCGAACTAACTTCAGACTTGATATCACGAGCTGTGTTGCGAAGATGTGCCACCTAGTGAGAAAGTTATCATTTAGTGGTTTGATTCATGCTAAAAAGATGCATTTAATTGTATTTAGTTTATAAAATTAAGCTATCAGATGTAGCATTGTCTATTAATTTGTTAAATGTACGAAAAAAGATCGAGTTGGAAACATTTCCAACCACAATTTCCTCAAATGAAGTACTTCCACCCAAAAACTCAACCCAATTTAACCTGAAGAAATTATGAAGCCCTACTGAATCTAGATCAGGTGTATAGGGATATTTGTAATAAATATGGCAGATGGATTCAACATTGCCCAGGGCAGATACCACTCACTGCACTTTACCATGGGGGTTCAGTTTCGTTTGGGATGTTTTCCGTTTAAAGTGCAGTTGTTAGTACTGCATCTTCTAATAGCTCTTTGCTATTAAGTGGCCGTTAATTTGGTTTCTTTCAGGCACTGCCTTCGGCCTTGTTCAGAGTGAATTTCAATAAAAAAAGGACGTACATCAGATGTAAGAGGAATATTTGTAATACCCGCAGATACGACCCAATTCTATTATAGAAGTATTGTTCCTCAAAGTCATTATCATGCTATAAATATTTTCTGCCTATAGTAATAGCTAATAGTTAACAATTTCAAATCTCAATTTTCAGATGGGATAGGATATCATTTTTACCCTGCGGGAGAGGAAAGCTGAGGAAACAGCTTAACCATATGACGAACCATGACCTTTTGTGCAGATACCAGTTCCGAATTGGGTGAAGGTTTTTGGATGATCGTATTTTTCTTCTTTCCAGTGCATGGACCCTGTGGGTGGAGGAAGTCCAGCAGACACCGGCGAGGCGTCCAGCAGGTCTCTCGCATATGATTATCATGCCTCATGGGATTCGACTGCGCCAAGACGATCAGAGATGCGTAGCTCGAAGTGAATTCCCAACGCTTTACAGATTGAGCTAACCAGGCAGCGAGATCAAATTGTTTCAGTGGTTTCTAAAAAAGTCAGTAAAACTCTCCTTCTTTGCTTTACCTCTTTAGTCAGCGCAGTTTTTTCTTTATTTGCTTCTTTAACCTCTTTCCTCTCCTGCACGATGTCTCGTTCCAATTGATCCAAGGTTGCTTTTGATTTGTCGATACCAAGACGTGCTTCTAATACAGCCTGTTGGCATAAAAGTTTAGAAATTTAGTATTTATTCAAATAAGTATTGGCCATGATATTAGAAAATCATTGATTTGTATGACCGGAAAGACAAGTACAACTACAATGCTTGAATCGCCAACTCATCAGAATTTCATGATGCTGAGGTGTGGTCCATGCAGTGCACATGATCATCGCTTAGGGCAGATACCACTCACTGCACTTTACCATAGTGGTTCAGTTCTTCTTCTTTTGTTGTAATAGAGATATTTGTAATAATTATGGCAGATGTTTTCATCATCACTTAGAGCGGATACCACTCACTGCACTTCACCATGGCGGTTCAGTTCTGTTTGGGATGCTGTTTGCGATTTCATAATGCCAAGGTGTGGTCCATGCAGAGCACACGATCAACAAAAGAAGAATTCTTAAAATTTCCATCCTGAAATATGTTGTTATTAAAGAGATATCACAGATTAAAGCTATATACCAACGGCTATTTATGGATTCCATTCAGTGAGGTGAGCGTGAATTCATGAGTCGGACTTGAACTCGAGATCAACAACCTGCAACTCCCAACACCAGGTCGCCATGCCAGACAAATCAATTTCTGTGTTTTTACATTTTTGATCCAAAAAATGAATATCCACCACTAGACTATTTAGAATATTAGTCCTGAGTGATTCTCTATCATTTTATGCCCTGCAGGTACGGGCTTTAGAATAGTCCTAACATATTTCCTGCGTGTCGTCTAAGAGGCAACTAAGAGGAAATAAAGAAGTGGTAGATGGCTTTACCCTCGCCCAAGGCAGATACCACTCACTGCACTTTACTATGATGGTTTAGTTTCATTTGGGATGTTTTCAGTTTAGAGTGCAGTTGCTGGTACTGCATCCTTTAGTAGCTCTTTGCTATTGAGTGGCCGTTGGTTGGTTTCCTTTAGGAGTTGCTTCCGGCCTTGCTTGGAGTGAATTTCAATGAAAAAAAATAAAATTTAGATGAAACCACAGAACATTCAAGGTTTTAATGAATCTTTGAAATTCTATCCTACCTGTTTTGTCGATTGAAACTTCTCTTCAAGATGGCCACATTGTTCAGAGAGATATTCTTTTTCCTTGGTCAATGAATTAACAGTATCTTCTAATGTACTTCTCTCTGTTGTCAGATGATCGACATCTGACCTATACTTATCAACCATCTGGAATATAAAAGATCAGTTTGTTGAATACTTTGAATTAATTTAATGCTTAAAATATGATGAGGTTTCAGAACATAAAAATTTAACAAAAATTATCATTAACAATAGAAACATAGGATAAAATAGGATATCATTTTTATCCGACGGGAGAGGAAAGCTGAAAATACAGCTTAACCATACGCCGAAACATGACCTCTCGTGCAGATACCAGTTCCGAATCGGGGTGGAGGTTGTTTTTTGATTATCTTTTTTCTCATTTTTCTGTGCACAGACCTGGTTGGTGGAGGAAGCCGTAAGCAGCGCTTACGTGAAACACCATGCACCTACGAGGCGTCCAGCAGAGCTCTCTCATATAATCATGATCCCTCACGTCAAACCTGCGACATGACAATCAGAGATGCATAGCTGGAAGCGTATTCCCGAAACTTTATCGATTGAGCTATCTGGGCACCCCCATAACATTATTCTTTTGGAAACTTCTTTCATTTACTGGTGTCTGCATTGGTAGCAGATTATCGATTAACGAATAGAAAAAAGCCTTGTTGTACATAGGGCTGGGCAATTCGATTCGGTGATTGGTTATATTTTGTCGTTAAAATGAAAATACAACGCTTTTAAGTCAGTTTATGCTAATATTTGTAATTTGTGATTGTATATTTCCTAATCCTCATAATGGAGACTATAATTGTAATAGTAAAAATGGGATATTCGTTATTTTTATGAAATCAATGATCCGATTCGAAAAAATTATTCAAATTTCAAATGATTAGGTTTTGCCCAGCCCTAGTTGCACAATGAGTAGCAATTATCCGAAATAAAACACAACTGGGCTCGAGAAATGCAGTTGATATGGAATCGATTTTAATGGTGTTTTAGCGAGCTCTTTACAATTCAATGCATTATGTGCATCAATGTGGTGTCAAAAGATAGAAACTCAACCTATGTCAAAAGCAGAGAAATTGGCACGGATGATATCGAGGCCGATTTTTATAGATCTTGACAACAATTAAGCTAAAACGAGTGCAAGATTTAGGGTTCGTTCACATACTTGCTTGTTTCTCTCAACTTCAGCAGTTCGTCTCTGTGTCTCCATCTGGAGTCTATCAAGTTCTGATCTTTCGTCCAGTAGGTGACGCTGTGTTTTATCAAGTTCGGTAAGCTTCGTCTCGTGTTGTTGTTGTAAACTTTCTAAATCCTGGTGTTCGAGTTTCAACATCTCAAGAACGTGCTTTAACTCACTTTTGTGTCTGAAAAATCACAAGGAAATAAAATATCAGGTAAACATTCTAACAACCAAGAGATGCGTGTGCGTTAAATGTTTGCATGTGTGAAAGAGTGTATGCTTTTCTTTTTCCAATTTTATTATTTAAATGATTACGGCATTATCTTTTATATTCAAATAAGCCCATTTTTAAATTTAACTTTAGGTTTTGTTTGCTTTCCTGGCCTTCCTGGTCAATTTTTAAATTTTTATTGCTCTTTTTTTGCCAATCATCTTTTTATCGTGTTGATTATGGGGTTGCAATAAACTCGCTTACTATGTCAGAACAATCATGAGCAACATGTTGCAAAATTAGATGTCTTTTAACATACTTGCTTATTTCTGATATTTTATTCTGTAATTCTTCAGTTGATTTATCGTTTGCTTCTCGTAATCTCGTTATTTCTTCTTTTCTGCCAGAAACCTTCGAAAAGAAAAAGATTATCAGTGATTATATCTAATCAATTATATGATAGGGTATGGAAAGCCGTTTCTATAGTTCGCAACCCAGGGTGTAATAACTTGGGTAGGTTAAGCCAAACAGAAAAGAACATATCTTTCCAACAATTCTAACCCTGCCTGTCTATAAGTGGCTGGTTGGTACATTGCATTGGTCAGGCTGATCCACTCCAAGAAGTAGCTATTAAAAAAACATTTTGGACAATGCACTAAAATTGACCACACTATCCCAAAAGTCCATAACAGGGTTATGCTTTACAAATTAAAAGTCATAGTTGGGATATATTCCAATCAAGATGCAGTCCTCTGGTTTTGCCACACCTTTCTTATATGGAAATTATTTTATATATTATCACAAGGGTTAGAAAATAAAAATAAATTAATTTACTCAAAATATCTAACATAAGATATTAGAGAAAAACAATTGTTTAATTAGGATGACAGAACATTGTTTTCTTCCCCAAAATGTTCGTGTCATTTTCTTCGAATGAACGAAAAAGCTTCAAAACCATCAACACTGCTATTTCATAGCAGTATTGATGATTTTGAACCGTTTCCTGCTGTTTGTTTGCAACATGCAAAAAGAGAAGTTTTCGTCTTCTAGCAAAATATACAGCATTGACCATTTATACAAAATCATCATCTTCTCATTCCACAGAAATGCAAGTTAATCGTAAGCTTTCATTCGAACATAGTTTAACCTCTTCAGACAAGACTAAAGGGACCATTGAACATTTGCTATGATTTCTTCTAATGGAATCTAATTTTTCATTTGTCATCTGTTGCCAGATACTTCAGCTCATAGTGAGAAAAAATTTTGAGTGTCCGGTAGCAAACCAGTGTGTATGAAAAGGTTCAAAATCATCAATACTGCTTTGAAATAGCAGTGCTGTGGTTTTGAAGCCTTTTCGTTGACTTCACTTCAAGTTACCTGGACTTCGAGTTCAGATCTCTGATTAGTAAATTCGTCTACTTGTTGCTTTAATTGTTTTATTAGTTTCTGTTTTTCTTGAACATCTGTTTGTCCTTCTCTAAGAACTATTGCCAGTTCATTCTGCTGCTGTTCAATATTTTCCTGTCAATAACAATTTTCAACATCATTTTTATAATCACTCATAATTTGAGATATTAATTTGGTTTAATCCACTCTGAACAGGTTTCATACCAGAATCCACTGAGATGAGCCGGTTTAGTGTCACTGAATAGGCATAATCATGTTTGTCCGAGCCTACACAAGGTAATACATCGGGATAAATAATGGGAACAAATTCATCAAGCAAAGGGCCCTAATTCAAATTCTTCAACATGCAAAATCAAAATTTTAGCTAACATGACACCAATCTCACGGAAGGGCTCCGTGACCAATATTTGACTTTCCATCCACTATGCCTTTCCACCCACCTTTCAGTGACCCATACTCGATAAAACATGTACAGCACGATAAACATCTGGTATTAGATAGCTTACTTAAGATGAGACCTCAGTGGGCACGATTGCCTAGTTGCTAAACAAGTTGGCATCGCAGGTTGAAGATCTCGGGTTCGAGTCTCGGCGCATCTGGCTCGTTAGTCCAAGTCTACCACTCAACTCAGAGTGTAATAATTTGGGTAGGCTAAGCTGAACAGAAAAAGACAACATCTTCCCAGCAATTCTAATGCTCTCCGTCTATAAGTGGCCACTAGTAAAGGAGCCTTGGTCAGTAGCTATAAAAAAATAAGTTCCCATAGCCACAAATCCAGATATGTATTTCTGATTAGTTCCTAATCTTAATCTAAGAATGAAAATGAATTTATTTTTAGGTAACATGATGAAGTCAACGTGAGTCTCAATACGTACCGGTATCATCAGTACAAAACATGCGACCTTTTTTAAAAGCACTGCTGTACCAGGCTTTTTACTGATATAGTAATATGAAGGTTGTCCACACAAGATTTATTATGGCTTCTACTTTGATTACGGCAAAATAAGATAAGACAACATTTGTGGGTCAGTCTTTGCACGAACCTGTAATAATTGGGCTTCCGTCCCTCTTTTTCCGATCAATCTGTCAAGAGCTTCAATTTCTTCTCGTTGTATCGCGATTTGTTCTTTAATTTTGTTTAATTCATCTCGACGTTCAACCAGAATCTGTAGAAACGATGGATACGTGTTATATAGATGCAATGTTGTTAATTGTAGTTCAAGTAAAAAAAAAATAATTTTTGTAAAATTCTAATAAAGATAAGAAAGAAAACCATAGAAGTAAAGAATATATATCAGAATAATAAAATAAAAATTAAATAGCATAATAAATTGAACTTGGAAAAAACCAGCCCACATTTGTGCCAATAGTCCTACAACTCTTTTAAGAAGAAGATATTTTTGAATTATTGAAATGATATTGGCATTACCAACATGGAGTTTTTCACTAATTACGTCTATTTATAGTCTTCTCGTTTTAGAGTAATCTCAGTTACCCGCAAGGAGCCTTGAAGAAAAGCAAGTCCAGTGAATTGTTAAGCATCAAACTTACATAGCCTTACATAACTTACATAGGTAGTATGAGAGGGGAGAAGCACTGGGTCAGGATGGGTTGAGAAATAAATGTGTCAGTACAGGCTTTAGAATAGTCCTAACGTATTTCCTGGGTGTCGTAAGAGGCGACTAAAAGGAAGCAAAGAAGTTGTAGATGATTTTACCATTGCCCAGGGCAGATACCAATCACTGTACTTTACAATGGCGGTTCAGTTCTGTTTTGAATCTTTTCCGCTTAAAGTGCAGTTGTTGGTATTATATCTCTTAGTAGCTCTTTGCTTTTGAGCGGCCGTTAGCGGTTCCTTTCAGGCACTACTTCTGACATTGCTCAGAGTGAATTTAAATAAAAAAATAAGTATATAACATCTTCTAAAAGAGGTACAAAAAAATGAAGAAAATAGTGAATCTTACTTTTTCACTCTCTCTCAGAGTGGAAAGTCTCTCGGCCTGTTTCTCCTCAGCCAGAAGTAACTCTGATTGGAGTCGTTCAAGATTCATTGTCATGTTCTCTGTTTTTTGCTCCAATGCTGTGTATTCTGCTTCTTTGTTTGTGATTAACTGAGAAAAATATGAAAATGAATTGATATTGGCAAAAATAAAAACAAAAAATTCAACCGTTTTCTTATATTCAACACACAATGAAATATCCACAATCCAAATTTCTTTTGTTCTAAATATATTTTTTGTGCAGTAATGAAGTTGTTAAGTAAATAATGATGGAAGCCACCAAAGTACAATCTTTCACACAATTACTGTCAGTAACAATAGTCCCAAAACCGGGTATGAAGGTTCTTACTTTTCCCCTTACAATTTCAACGCATTGACATGGTAGGGAGAGTGAGCTGTAACCAAGAGTTGGTAGATGGTTTTACTATCGCCCAGGGCAGATACCACTACCATGATGGTTCAGCTTCGTTTGAGATGTTTTCAGTTTAGAGTGCAGTTGCTGGTACTACACCTATAAGTAGCTCTCTGCTGATATACAGCAATCTCTCAATATATATCCCAATGGAATTCAAACCTACATCTACTGCACAGGAGACGTAACTTTAGGTACGTTATTTCATAGCAGTATTGATGATTTAGAAGCTTTTCCTACAGTTTGGTTGCCACAAGACTCTTGAAAAAGACGTTTTCATCTTTTAGCCAAATAAATATTTAAAGCATGATATATTAACTATTCACTAAATTTTTAATGGAACTCATTTTCGGTTGTCATCTTTTTAACATGACGCTGACTTGCCAGACACTTGGGCTCGGAATGTACCTCCACCTCCATTTCACTTTTTCAACTGAGCTAACCAAGCAGAGCATTGAATTGAACTGGTATCGTCACATTTTAAATGCTTTCATCACAAACTCACCCTTGTTAATTGCTGGCAATCATCTTCCAATTGTATTTTTTGAGCTTCAGCATTTTTGCTTTGTATTTGTAGTTGACGGAGTTCCTTGTGAGCTCGGACAAGCTGGACACCTGAGAAAACAAACATCCAGCTCAACGATAAGATGATTGGTTAATATAGATGATGTTAATGAGACAAACAATTCCAGACAGCAACATTTGATATAAATGTTTTCTACAATACATTTGCCTAAAGTGAATTCTCTAAGATTGCTTTCTGGATACTATCATATTAGAAGGGAATATTTAACATTTATATAAACATCATTCATGCTTAAAACGCACACGGAGACATATATTATTGCATACATTATATTTGGATCCTTCCATATTTGAATTTAAATTGCCACGATTCTGCAGCAAAAAATCATTAAAAATTATAATCAAAAGATTTATTGTGAATATGGTTAAACATGTTGGCATCGCAGGTTGAAGCTCTCGGGCTCGAGTCCCGGCAAGTCTGGCTCGCTTATCCATGCCCTCCATTCAACCCAGAGTGTAATATAATAACTTAGGTAGGCTAAGCCGCACAGGAAAATATCATATCTTTCCATCAATTGTAACCCTGTCCGTCTATAAGTGGCCATGTTACAGGGGCTTGGGCAGGGTGAACCACCCTAAAAAGTGGCTAGAAAAAAGATAGTTGGTCATTCCAATAAAAACTTAGCTTATCGCATACCAGTATCTCTTGCTCTTCTCTCAAGTTCGATGCTATCTTGTTCTGAATCATTTAATTTTGCTTGTGATTCTTCAAATCTTCCCTGCATAATCTCAGCCTAGAAAAACAGGGAAAAAACAGTTGAATAAAAAAGATTTAGAAAGGAACGAACAAATTTTCATATTTTATGAAAATTGAAATTAGTCAGGGATAGAGATGTCAAGAAAATTTAACTCAACATTATATCAGCCCGGAAAGGCAGTGAGTGAATAGTTAGATTTACAATAAAACCTATTCAAATTTGAGATTTACTCCAGGCCTGTAAGCAATGAACATAAGGCACAACCGGCACAAGGGTGGCAAGACGGACATAGAATATAATAATATAAGATTCACGACTTGCGGATCAAAAACTATTTGATTAGATATTTGGAGCTCATCGAAATCACCAGAATCTATAAAAGTGATGTTTTAAGAAAACAAATATGAATTTAGATGCTTATGAAAGTTTACTGAAAAAATTATTTGTTTGTTTATTATAATACTTTTGATTTGGATATTCGATTCGGAAAATTATTCAGATAAATTCTGAAATCAAAAGATTCTCGATTTTGGCCACCCCTACTAATTGCCAGACAACTCATCAGCGAGCAGTGGTTCACTTAACTGCTGGTTACGGTTTCCTCCACGAACCGTGTCCATGTCCATCAGTAAACGTTCAGGCAAAAACTCCCACGGTCAACTTGAAAGTGGCATCTGTACGTTCGTGGTTCGAATGACGATAAACCCATACTATCAAATTTTCTCTCAAACAAGATATTAATAAAGTTCTATTGTCACTATTCTAAATTATAGCTAAACCAATACCTTTTTAGTAGCTTCCTTCTCTTCTTGTTTCGCAATATGAAGTCGTTTCTCTGCTTCCTTCAATTCAGTTCTTTTCCTTTGTAAATCCCGTTCCATTTCCTCTAATTCCTCCGCAAGATCGTCGTGTTGAGCCAACGCATGTTCCATCTGCATTTCACCGAGTAATGTGTTCACTTCCCCTTCTAAGTGATTTCTAGAAGTAGAATATAGGAAAGGAGATTAGGTGATCTGAGCTAGGAATTCTGGTCCTTTCTATATTGACTGCAAAGAGTCAAAATATCAGGTAAGGTTGAAAGAGCAACAATGTTGGAACCTTTGGAAAGATTGGCAATCTTTTTGAAGTAGATATATCAGAGTACCAATTCATTTTCATTGATAAGTAATATCTGGGTATAGAACGCAAGTTGAACATCGTGTGTTCGAGTCCCGGCTGTCCGGCTCGCTTATCCATGTCTACCACTCAAGCCAGGGTGTAATAACTTGGGTATGCTTAGCCGAACAGGAAAAGATCGTATCTTTTCAGTAATTGTAACCTTGATCGTCTACAAGTGATCACTGTTACAGGGCCTAGGACAGGGTGATCTACTCTAAGAAGTGGCCATAAAAAATAAAAAATATTAGGATATACAAAAAAAGTATAAAAACTCATGGGACAATTATCTCTCATCTATCACTCCAGAAGACAAATTAATATTCCTACTAGAGCGGTTACGACTTCAGCATGGAAATCTACTGACAAAAACAAATTGCATAATGATAAATAGTTAACTAGGACACACTAACTTGGCCAAGGCCAAGGAATATAATATGTCAAATTTCTGGACTGTCCAAGGGCTGAAAATATATTGACATGATATTAGATAAAATTTGATTTTTCCTAGCGTAAAATTTGATAAAATTTGATTTTGCCTAGCATAAGTCACGGATGGACCGCGCCTCGGTGGCGCGATCCATCAGTGACTCATACTTGACAAAACATCCGAGATAATTTTTTCAACGAGGTGTATATTCAAAGAAGACCACTTACTTTCTTTTTAGTCTTCTGGCAAGTTCTGATTTTAAACCAGCAAGTTCATTCGAAACTTCCGTTTTTTCTTTTGAAATTCGTTCCTCGTCATCTTTAAGCTTGATGAGAGTTGCCTGGTGAATATTAATTTTTCAGATGAGAAACTACATAATAAACCAATAAAAAATATCAACACAAATAGTTACGGATCAAGTATGGGATAAATTGATGCCTTTTTCAAATGCAAATCTTCACGAAAAGGGCGTTTTTGGTTGTTGACTTTCTGAATGCTTTTACACACTGAGAGATATTCTATTTGTACTGTTACAGAAAAAAATTTGTGAATGTGTGAAGAAAGACTCTTGAACTTCTTGTCTACACTCAGAGATATACACATTATGCAAGTTTTCAGAGCTATATTTTCCCAATGCAGATGCCCTGAACAGTTGTTCTATTTTCTTGAAAAAAAAGTATGGGCAATGTCATTGATAAGCGCGAAATAACCAATCCATGGCCGCAGTGGAACAATATATCAATGGTCCATACTTGACAAAACATGTTTCAAGAAATATATCTAGCTGGATCATGGAGACAGAAGCTTGTTTTTCATCGGGTGTCCAAAATTTTGATGCAATATCATTTTCTTTGGATGGACAAAAAACTTCAAAATCATCAACACTGCTATTTCATAGCAGTATTGATGATTTTGAAGATTTTTTACAGTTTGGTTGCGACGGAAAAAGTCAACTCAAACGGAAAAAAGAAATTTAAATCCTTTTGCCCCAGACATTTCACAGAATATTTTGCGTTCGTTAAATTTTCATATAATGAAATCAATTTTCTTCGGATTTTCAAGAACCTGGCATTTTGCGAGTCTGGGTATCTCACCTGTTGTTCAGATATCTCAGCATCCAGTTGTATTTTTCTTTCTTCCAAATCGTGAACTTGAAAACTTTCCTCTAATTCTTTCCTGCAAGCTTTGTTTTTCTTCCTGCATTTATCGAGTGCCTCCTGAATGTAGAACGAATTAATATAATTAATTAATCGGCGAGAAATATGTGTGATAAGACAAAGTACCGGCATGGAAAATTTTTTTTTACCGATAATATATATATATATATATACATATATATATTTCACAGCCATTTCTAAGAGTGGATCACCCTGTCCAAGGCACTGTAACTTCGGCCACTCATAAACGAACAGGGTTACAATTACCGGAAAGATATGATCGTTTCCTGTTCGGCTTAGCCTACCCAAGTTATTACACCCTCGGTTGAGTGGTGGGCATGGATAAGCGGGGCTCGAACGTGAGATCTTCAACCTGCAATGTCAACACTAGGCCATCACACCTCACTAAATATCAATAATATCGACCTCATTCCACGAAAATGCTAGTTTATTGCGAACTTATATAATAAACTTATAAAACAATAAACTTATATTTTCATGGAATAAGATCTTGTCAGTCTGTTCTATTATCATAACACTATCGCATTCAAGCATCTTCGTAGAGTTATATACATAAAGATGTAAGAAAATGAGGAAGAGGGGCTGACAGTTCACTGCACATTATCACTGAAGTTCAAATAGCACACATATATTAAACTAAATTTTTTATTCATTGAAATTCACTGGCCAAGACCGGAAGCAGTATCGAAAAGAAACCAACAAACGGCCACTTAATATCAAGGAGCTACTGCAATATGTATACTAGCAACTAGCAACTGCACTCTAAAGGGAACTGAACTGTTATGGTAAAGTGCAGTGAGGTATCTGCCCTGGCTATAAAACCATCTCCGACTTCTTTGTTTCCTTTTAGTCACATATTACGACGTGCAGGAAATATGGGCCCAAGCTTACGTGGAGTTATTGTACTTTGATGTATACAAGATGCCAAAAATCATATATATATTGGCAAAAAACGAATATTTTAAACATTATCCAGAGCAGATACGACTCGCACTTTATTACAGTGGTTCAATATCCATTTGGGATGATCTCAGGTCAGAATGCAGTTGCAGGAACTTCATTTGTGCCCTTTGTCACTTAGGAAGTCTTTGATTAGTGCTTTTTAGCTGCATTTAGCTCTATTTAGTACAAATTTCAATAAAATAAATCAAAGTGAATACAATAGATAAAAATTGTACCTGCAGCTCAGTAATATCGTCTTCCAAATGGTGATGTTCAGGTACATTACAGAAATATCCTTCCAACGGTAGAAGCACTGCTATACCATCCTCTCCTATCGCTATCATACCAGGGGTACCAGGTGTTAGGACTGGTCCTGGAGCTGGTGCTCCTTCTGTGATAATAAATTAAAATAATAATATCAGTGAAAAGTACATTTATTCTTGACAAGTTAAGGGAAAAGCTGGATGTATTAGAAATGAGAAATGTGTCAGGAATCCAACAAGCAATTTACTTTTGCAATCAGCAATTGACAAGGTCAAAGAAGTTTTCGTAATTAAAATGTACGCTGAAACAAATGTTTTAATCCCAAATTCTGAAATTGCATTCAAAGCAGATAACAATCCCTACAGAACTTAACTGTTATAGCAGAGTGAAAAGAATGTTATCTATCTGGGCAACGGTAATTATTCGAACTTCTATATATATTTTAAGTTCTCTCACACCATGCTAAAAATCCATAGGGTTAACCCATACAGTAGCTAAAATATTCACAACTAATTAAAGTTTAAACAAGTTGAAAATTCCATTCTAGAATAGTTGGAAAAATAACGAAATCACTCACCCACAATATACCCAGGAGGAGGGCCTGGGGGAGGCTCCACGTAAGATCTTTTTAAAGGTGATCGTTTCGATGAACCAGGGGAAATGAAAACCCATTTTCCTCCAGGATCTCCACCAGCGGGATATGGCACAAATTGATAGTAACCACTGAAAAATAATTATTTCTCAGATTTTTTATCTTGAACTTTTCAAAAATAGAACCAAATTCATACACTGGCTGATACATATTGATTGGAAGAATGTCAGCTACTCTATTGCCCATACACCTAAAGAGACCATCATCAGAAGAAAATGTGGCATAATCAAATGTGAAATAATTTTTTTTTTATTGAAATTCACTCTGAGCTAGGCCGGAAGCAGAGCCTAGAAGGAACCACCTAACGGCCACTTAATAGCAAAGAGCTACTGAAAGATATAGTATGACAACTGCCCTCTAAGCGGAAAACGTCCCAAACGGAACTGAACCACCATGGTAAAGTGCAGTGAGTGGTATCTGACCTGGGCCATAGTAAATAGATGTCTAATTAGCAAAACGCCGCTTCCTGCCCCAAAGAATTGCGATTTCGAATTTTTGGGGTTTAATCAAAAACAACGTCTAGAAAGTAAAGAAATACGTCTAAAATTAAGTTGAACTTCCTATTGGTGTCCGAAGGAAATTGCCAAATTACAAAGTTTACTTAGTCAAGCACAAAGCTCAGTTGAAAGGAGAATGGCGAGATCCATTATTGATTTATGGCCCCACTTAGCAAAATATATAACATAAGGTTAGAAATGACCAGGTTGCAAAACATTTGGCAAGGTTACAGGGGAAACAATAGTGTCTGTTGCATGGAGTCCATATCCTTATGTACCACAGGGTTGACGCATTTGAACCTTTTTGGATAGTATAGATTTTATTTTTATGGCCACTTAATGGAGTGGATCATCCTGTACCAGAGGCGACTTGTAGATGGCCTAACGAAGTTATTACACCCTGATTTGGGTGGTGGGTATTAACAAGCCGAGACTCGGACCCGAGATCTTCAATCTGCGATCTACATGTTTAACCACTAGGCCAGTGTTGCTATTAGAAACTCAAAAAGAGGCATTTAACAAGATAGGAAACATTTGCTTAATTTTAATTTTTTCGAGTGTCTGATGAGCAGAATAATCGACATCCAGCCCACCTGCTTCCTCCAATAGGACATAGTGGTGGGCGGGATGGCCTATTGGTTAAACATCTTGGCATTGCAGGTTGAAGATCTCGTGTTCGAGCCCCGGTGAGTCCGCTTCGCTTATACATGCCCACCACTCAACCGAGGGTGTAATAACTTGGGTAGGTTAAGCCGAACAGCGAAAGATAAGTGGGCACTATTACAGGGCCTTGGGCAGGGTGATCCCCTCTAAGAAGTGGCTATAAAAAAATATCCAGTATAATTAGTTAGTCAATTACTATGATTACTTACCCAACAGGCACCAATCCTCTTATCTGATTATTATGTCCAGCCAATGCTCTTCTTAATGCATCAATTTCATTCAATAAAGTTGCAATCTGAATAAAATACCACTATTAATTAATTCACCTACTATGTTTAAATAAAAATGAAATCTTCAAATGCAACTTGGAAAAAATAATAAATCAAAATCGAAAAAATGAATCTCTTAAATTAAATAACGGAAATCCTAAAAAACCTGATGAAACAGAATGATAGCGCAAATAACACCAGTTTGAAGATCCATGACTTGTTTACGAGTAAAGATAATTCAGTACGAAAAGATGAAGCGAGAAAGATTTTGTCCGCGCATGTTTTGTTAAGTATGAGCAACAGATGGATCTCACCACAGATGCACATAACATCTGTGGCTCATGCTTGACAAATAATATTAGGATAGAATTTCATTTTTATCCTGCGGGATAGAATAACCGAGAACACAGCTTAACCTCAACCTCTCGTGCAGATACCATTTCCGAGTAGGGGGTGAAGGTTTTTGGCTTAACATCTTAGTCATTTTTCCTGGGAATGGACATCATTGGTGGAGAAAACTTTAAGCAGCGCCATCGGACAAAATTGTTCTTACTACAGTTTACTCTTTTAATTGAACAGAAGTCCAACCCACCTCTTCAGCACTGTCGTCTTTTAATCCGCTCAACATCCTTCTCAATCGATCAACTTCATCTTGCTTTGATCCGAGTGTGTCTCTCAATCCTCGGACTTTGTCCCGATCCAGGTGAGAATCCTGGAAGAAAATTTGCATAAACTAAAATATGCAATAGATTTATATTTATACTAATATATATATGCCTGTAACTTACAATCAAATATTTTTATAATCACTGCTTATGAATGAACAAAATCAAATAAAGCAATTATTATGATAAATCAGATAAATTTGCCAGAAAACATGTTAAATTCATCAAAATCTACAATTATTTTTTGGAAAGATAATACTATTTTTGAGATTGTCGACTCCAAATTACTGGAAAAATCAAAAGAGATGCTAGAATCAGAAATTACAAATCAATTTCAATCAACTTGAATCAACAGGCACAAATCTATCTTTTCATATAAAAACTGAAATGTTTATAACCGTAGGTATCAATTTAGGTACAACATCATCCGAGGTAAGAAGTGGTAGATGGTTTTATCATCACCCCGGGCAGATACTACTCACTCCACTTTACCATTACGGTTCAGTTCCGTTTGAGATGTTTCCTGTTTAGAGTGCAGTAGATGGTACCATATCATTTAGTAGCTCTTTGCTATTGAGTGGCCGGTGGTTGGTTCCCTTTAGGAGCTCCTTCCGGCCTCAGAGTGAATTTCAATAAAATAATAAAATAAAAAGAAGTTTGCATTAATAGGTAAGTACTCATAATCGCCACTAACCTTCAATTCCTGAGCCCGAAGTAAATCTCTGAGAGCCTGTATTTCATCCTCTGCATTCTGTAAATCACGTTTGGCACGAATTGCCGCTGCATCGGCATCAGCTGCTGCTCGAGAATCTCGGAGTCGATCATCCTAGGGTGCAAGATAATAAAAATTGAGATAGGTAAACAGGAAGTCTACTAATGTTGTGATAAAAAATCATCTCTTTTAGAGAAAAAAAAATGGAGAAACAACTACAAAAGAGAATCTATACAGAAATCAAAATACAATGAATATAATCTCATTTGGCAAAAGAACAGATCAGTATGCAATGTAAGTATCAGTATGTTGAGGGTTTTGAACCTTACCGGTATCCCGAAGACATAATTAAAGTAAACGGGCATAAGCTATCGAAGGCACAAAGAAAAGTGATATTATGTCACCCAGTTATGGTCCATTAGTGGCACAAATTTGAAAAACATGTTTCATAGTAAACTATCTCATAAGGATTAGCATTGCTTTGAAATAGAATTACCAACCATTCTGCTATGTGATGGATATCGTCTGCCTAATCGATCACCAACATCATCTAATGATGAGTTAGATTCTGATGAAATATAATTATATGATTTCCTAGTTCTCTTTGCACTCATTGCTTTTTATACCATATACTGCTATTCAACCAATGCTGTATACCGGTATGTGCTATTTAATCAATTGAAGCTAAATTTTAGAAAACTAAAAATTTGAAAAATATTATCATTATTACAAGCGTTGGTCAGACACTTAAAATCATATAGTCCACATAGTTTGGACTAAATAACATTCGAAATCCACTGTACTTATTTGATTAGATGCATTTTTCAAATAAGTTTCACAAAAAGTAGGCAAAACGGGGTAATATGAGTATCATTGTTCAGTATGAGTTGCTCTTCACTTAGAAACAGATGCTGATTTTTATCAGTGATCGTTAGTAAGTTTCTTTCAGGTACTTGAGTCTAATTTATTCAGAGTGAACTTGAAATAAAAAAGAATCATCTGAACACATCAAGAATGACAAAGTTTGTTTCGGACTATGACCATAAATGCACACAATATCTATATTTCAAGTCTGGCAAAACAATTGGAGATTTAATTCTTAGAATATTATTTTAAGACAAATCCAATATAATTATTTGCAAAACAGGTCACCGGATGCAAATTAGAGAAACTGAATCTAATCTTCCAGTTCTAATCTTCATTTGGTCAACTTATATATATCTTCTCTGTTATCTAACAGTTTAATTACCTATGAAACAAATCTTATCAGATAACTGATAAGATAGTAGAGCTAAATTACAGTCATCTAATTAGCCTAATTGCCAAGTGACCAGGGATAACAATGTCCATTGTTCAATCAAATTCATTGCTAATTTCACCAGTTAAAACGATGAAGAAAATTTAAACAATTATACTTTTCTCTGATGTTTAAGCTAGCCACATAGAATCTAAAATCAGAGAAAAAATGCATGAAATGATATCGAACATGTGGCTTGTCAGATAACAGAGTACAAAAACAAATACAGATAACAAAAACTGGTACCCTAAAACCATATATGTGACCGAGGTTGTTTCAAGTGCTTTACTCTAATCAACATACACTGGTAACATCTTTTTCTATTTATCAAATATTTTGAACTACAGTGGCAGAATCTTGTTTTTCTTCAAGTGTTTAAAATGCTGATGTCATTTACTACGGATTGACAAAAACCTTCAAAACTACCAACACTGCTATTTCATAGCAGTATGAAACTGATGATTTTACACTTTTTTATATAGTCTGGTTACTACAATACATTCAAAATGAGACATTTAAATCTTCTAGTCACAGATATATCATAAAATAATGCTCATTTGCTAAAATTGTTGCTATATAAATAGATCGAAGCTCTAAAATAGCAAATAAACTATTTCCTCACTAATTAATTCCAAAACATTTTCCAAAAGTTCAAGCAATAATAATTCACATTGATCTCTGATGCATCACGAACATCCTGTATAGCATTACATCACATCCAGAATTTTTTCACTTATATATAATTGTTCATAATCGTGTTGTTAGATTTTTAATATAGTTTATAATATTGTTCATATGTGCAATGCATCAAACTAACATAATCACCTTTCAGGCTATTACAACAATATCATGCTCTATTCTATTGATATACCTATCTGTTACCCTTTATATTTTTTTTATTAAAATTCACTCTGAGCAAGGTCAGAAGCCTGAAAGTAACCAACTAACGGCCACTTAAAAGCAGAGAGCTACTCAAACATGTGGTACCAGCAACTGTACCTTAAACGGAAAACATCCCAAACAGAACTGCACCGCCATGGTTAAAGTGCAGTGAGTAGCATCTGCCCTGGGCAATGGCAAAACCATTCACCACTTCTCCGCTTCCCTTCAGTCGCCTCTTACGACACAGAAAATACGTTAGAACTATTCTAAAGCCCGTACCTACTGGGCATTAATCTCAATGTGAACAATATCCACATATTTCCCACTAATAAAAATTGTCTTATATAAACAACATTATCAAACTTAAATCTATTGATTTACATATCTCTCATCCATCACAAATATCCTGTGTACAGCAATAATCTCAAAGTACGCTATGTCCATAAATTTAACTACTAAGCCTGAATGATATTGTTTTATATAAAACAACACATATCTTAATCCCAATACATACAATGTACCCTTCCTAGCAAAGGATACATCACCACAAGTGTCGATTCAACAAAAACTATAAGTATTTACAGTCAAAACATTAAGGTATTGTCATTTTTATCGAGACACAAAAGGCAAATCAATGACTGGCTACAGTGCACACTATGTGTGCACTGTCGCCAGCCATTGTTTGCATCACAATGGCCAAATCAAAAACCTTATCACTGATTATTAACTAATAATAGTTGTTAATGACATAACAATGGAACAATAGCATCTTTTACAAAGGTTATCAAAATTTGAAACATAACGGCTACACATACAATAGGAGAGAGATAAGAGAGAGGGCGTAAAAAACAAACAAACACACAAAAGGAGAGAACCCTAAAGTGTCAATTTGGGTCAATAAGTGGACATGAGGATACTCAGAGTGGCAATTAAGTATAAAGATTTATGAAAATGAAAATAATATAAACAAATATGTCAGTTTTGTTTTTATATGAAATAGAATGCATCTTTATTGATTATTGGTTAAAATTTGTTGAGGTGAGATAATCCATTGACTATAATGTTGGCATCGAGGGCTGAAGATCTCGAGTTCAAGTCCCGGTGAGTCTAGGTTGTTAATACACACACACCGCTCAATCCATGGTGTAATAACTCAGGCTCAGCCAGATCCCGGAAGTTCATATCTTTCCAACAACACAAACCCTTCACGTCTATAAATGACCTTTGGTACAGGGCTTTGTTCAGGACGATCCACTCAAATGAGTGACCATAAAAAAATTATTCTGTTGGCATTGCAAGAGGAACTTATCAATCTTCAAGCAAGAAATTCAACCATCCTGTGATAGTGAAGAGCAATTCTCTAGTACATAAACCTTACCCTCACTGCCCCATACAAACAATATGAAGTGTGTCCCTAAAGCATAATAAGCGATTGTGTTAACTAACCATCCCAATTATATCTAACAAAATGTTTCAAAAATGAAGTTGCCAAGCGCTCACAAAACAGAGTCTAAAAATATAAGAGTATTTGGTTGTATTAAGATCTATTGCACTTTAATCTTGTTTGAAGAATTTAGACCATGAACTATCGAAAGCTTACAATAAGCTTATATTTTGTGGAATAATAAGATGATAGCTTTGTTTAAATTCACCTGTAATTTTTTCAACTTGGCATGTAATCTTGCAATTTCTTCCTCGTTATCATTGAGTTGTCTCATCGTAGATGCATCTTTATCTCTCAATGAACGTTTCGTTTCAGCAAGTTCTCGTTCCAAGTCACGAAGATCTTGTTGCGTTCTGAAAAATAAGGACGGAATGCAATCGATTTCTTTGCATGTCATATATACAGGAAGCAGCAACAGACTGTCCAATTAGCACTTGATTGCCACCGAATAAAGTGCAATAGGCGTGCAAGAAATTTCTATCATTTTTATATTCAGCAAAGATCCATCAGGACATTGTAGAAAGAAAAACTGTACAGGTTATATAAATTTGATTTCCATAAACAGAGGCAAAGTAGTATAAATAGCTAAGTAGGCCATTTCTTTCATTGAAATTTACCCTAAGCAAGGTTGGGAACAGCAATACCTAACTAACAACCACTTTAAAACAAACTGCCATATAAAATGTCGTTCTAAGCAAAAAACACTCCATAATGCTATAGTGAAGTTTAGTGAATGATATCTGCAAGGAAAAACAAGGAAAAAATTACATGGTTGCAAAAATGCCCAACCAGCATGGAACTACTTATCACACGAAGTAAGAAGCAAAAACTGTTTGAGCCATTTTTGTAGCAGCAGATCCCACTCGTTACATCGTACAATACCAGTTCAGTTATCTGAGAATCCTGTCCACTTAACATTGCAGTTGTTCGTCCTACATTTCAATTCATAGATCAAGATACTCCATTGGTATGGCATTTTATTATGGAGTCCTTTGGACCTCATTTATAACAAGCAACGTCAGCAGAAAAAACAAATACCTGGCATCTCTGATTTTTGCTCTCTCATTTCTCTCCCCAAATTCTTCTCTCATTTTTTCAACTTCATCTCCGGCTTTCTCTCTTGCTTTGTCTGCTTCATCTTCCGCCTGGAATATTTTGAACAATTTCAATTGGGAGAGAAAAAGAGCTGGAATATTCCCTAAGAATTTTCAAATTAATAAAGTGAATGAATGATGGTTTAGAAAGATTAAAAAATACCAAACTGACAAATTCCAAAGTTGGATGTTGTTATAAAAACATGAGGTTTTACAGTTTAAGCAAAATTTGAATTATTACACCCCGGGTGGAGAGAAAAGAGTATCAATGGGGTTCACCCAAGGATATTGTGCTAACCGGTGGCACGACTAAGATTTTGTTTTGGAAAAGTCAACAAAATTGTTTTCATTGCTCGCCGAATACATATGCTGTCGTGATGAAAGCTAAGATATGGATGTTGAACATGAACCACATGGCGGTAGAAGGTATCAAATCTCAATCAGAATATTTTTTTGCAAAAATTTACTATTTCTGGGAGTAAAAATTTAAAAAGGGGCAGAAGTGTCACAAAAATATTGCAATATTTTTGTTCCAAAAGCTCCATTTATGTTGGTTTCGGAGAAAATTTAAAAAAATACTATCAAACAATAATGAAGCCATAAAATGCCATTAAAAATTAAAAAATGAAATCTAGACTCACCATCCTTAATTTGTTCTTCAACTGGTCAATCTCATCCTCTAATCTCTCCATATTTTGTTTATGTTTATTCTTCTCAGCTTCGAGTTTTGCATTTGTTGCTGCTTCCATTGTCTCTTTGTATTCTTTTTGGGCCTGTTTAAAAGCAAAACTTAGCCCTGTTCAGGGTCGCAGAAACTCTGCTCTCTTCCGGTGATCGAAATATATTCATGTCATTTTCTTTGGATGGACAACAAAGCTTCGAAACCATCAACACTGCTATTTCATAGCAGTATTGATGATTTTGAACCTTTCTATACAGTTTGGTTGCTATCAGACACCCAAAACGAAATTAAAAAAAAAAACTAAAACTTAGCCTTGTTTATTGATAACAAGTGAAACCACTTTAATTTAAATATAAAAATAAAATGCTTCAAAATGTTGAAGCATTTCGATCAGTTTCAAAAATGAAAGGAGGGTTTCATATTCTGGAAGACATTTGAGATTATGTCATTTTGTGGCCATGTAAAAGTGCTCGTTGATAGCGAAATAAATCAACATAATCTATAAAAAAGTTTGAACCATGCATTCGAAATCGTCACCCACCTCCAGTAATTTAGCTTTCAACTTCGCCATATGTCTCTCAAGATCATTCAGTCTCTTCTCGGCTGCTTCTCTTTCTTCTGCTTCTCGTCCTGGGAACACATATAACAAATTTACAAGATTCCTCGCATTGCATATTTACAAGCACGTTAAAATTGTAATAATGTAATAATTTATTATTCAGACCTGTATTGTTTTTACCTTGACTTTTTAAAAAAACGAAAAGTTTTATCAGCCAAATATCAGCATAATTCACAGTTCCCCATTTCTACATATTCACAAATTCAAAAGCATAATAGGATTTTAAATGAGTTTAATGCCTTGATGAAAAACTGTGATCTGGTTGAATCATGAGTAAAAAATCTTTCCAGATATAGAAAAGGGTCGTGCCTTTTTCCTACACCAACTCAATCTTATATGAATCCATTTTTTCATTGACCGATGGATATAGAACCCAATATTTCAATTCAGAATAACTTTAAAAATATTAGGAGCAAACATCAATAATATTCTAGATAAAAACCTATTAAAAAAGCATTTTTCAAAGAAAAACTTGATCTACCTAACATATCCATTAATATTTTCTGTAGCTCGACCAATGCTTTCCCAACAGAATCCATTTCGCTGTCAGGGGTCAAAGTTGAGCGGTCTCCGCGCCTCAGTGCATCCTTGAGTTGCGCAATGCGTCTTGCAACATCCTCCGGTTGTACTAATGATCCAATAGCTTCATTGTATTGTGCGCTTCGATTTGCCAGATCATGACCAAGTTTCTCATTTGCTGCCTGCAAAAAAGTATCGATATAACAAGGTCATTGAAATCTGAATAAACACTCACAACGCTAATGAGTGCCTTGAGAGTGGGATAAAAATCGAAAGTCGATCACATCCAATATACACACTTGAATACCTGTTAGTGTAGTTAAAGCAAAGTTTTGTTTCAAATTTATCGTGACATACAATGTGCTAAGTGTTGAATATTTTTTATACCCACTTCTTGAAGTGGTTCACCCTAACCTGTACCAACGGCCACCTATAATCGAACAAGGTTAGAATTACTGGAATGATTTGATCTTTTCCAATTCGGCTTGGAATGAGTTATAACACCTTGGGTTGAGTGGTGGGCATGGATTAACGAACCGACTCGCAGGGACTCAAACCTGTGATCTTCAGTGGGTGCGATGACCTTGTGAGTATCATGTTGGCATCGCAGGTTGTATATCTTGGGTTTAAGTCCCGGCAAGTTCGGCACCATTCATGCCCATAACCCAACCCAGGGTGTAATAACTTGGGTAGCACTAGGCGAAAACCGTATCTTATTATATCTTTCCCACAACTCTAACTCTGTATATCTATAAATGTCTTCTGTTCTCCAAGGAGCGGCTATAAAAAAATACCGGCCATATTCACACACAATACCCACTTTTGCTTTTTTCAATTCCTTCCTGAGGCCACTGACTTCTGCCTCTTTATCGCCCACTATATTTTGCAACCTAGCTGTTGTTTCCATCTGTTTATCCAACTGATCTCGATCATTGTGTCCTTGACCTTCAAGATCTCGTAGTGATCTCTTCAACCTGGAAAAATTTAATAAATTTATCAGTGTGCAAACGCTTGAGATGCTTCCCACTTAAAATGTAGTTGCTGTTACTACTTTTCGTAACAGTTCTATGCAAAATCATTGGTTGCTATTGGTGTTTAGTTTCTCTTACGTGCCACTTACCTGGAGTGATCTTCAGAAAAAAATGGCATGGAAGTTATGAAGAAAGAAGAAAAACAAGATTTAGCCACCCAGCAAGGGAAGAACTTGTACCTTTCCACTTGATTCTCTGCATCTTCCAACTGAGATTGTAGGGCTTGATCATGCACGCTTAATTCACTCGCTTCTCGTTGTAAGGCATCATTGATCTCTCTCATTTCAGTCAAAGAATCATTCAAAGATTTCAGCTGTTGGAAATTAATTGAGTAATGTTAACATTTGTTTGATAAAAAACTCTAAACATGACAATTCGTTGATGTCTTGCGACTACATAACCCGCCTCTTTGTTCACTTACTGCTTTGGATTAATGTATGACTATTGTCACAATGTTATGCACGAAGTGAGTTAATAGTAAGTACAAATACAAGAAAGCATGAAACATTTCCTGAGTTTCCATTAAGAATGCAATGGAGAAACAAAACCATCATTTGCAAATGTTACAATGATGCAATGCAGCAAAAAAAGCTTCCGGCTTTATAAAAAAATTAGAAACAAATGTTGCTAAATCCTTCTTTCAAAAACCTAAAATTTCATTCTAGCTTCAAAACTAGACATAGAAATGTTGGAAGTAGCCAACATTTCCCATCATGATTTATTCTCTACAATCTACCTCTTACCATTATACACAGATATCATCTGGAAATATTACAGTGCAATGAATTAATAATTTATACTTTATACTTGTCGAATGCACAGTGGAACAACTTTAGCATAATATATGAAGACATGGTTGCCAATTTCAGACAAATATTTAACCTTGTTTTTAGATGAAATTTTGAAACATAATTCCAACACTTTGCAAGTATGATTTCAAAATTTGAAAAAAAATTAAATATCCAATTTTTTTATTATAATGGCTAAAATTTATAGAATACATATAAAAGCACATAATACCTGATAAAATCACTGCTCATACGAAAATACAAATAATATGAAATAATAGACTAAGCGAATTTCTAATACCAAATACCAGAATAATTATTTGAATCGATAAGCTGAAGTTGCATTCCGAAAAAAATGTAAAATTAACGAAATTAAATAAGAATGAGATATTTTTGTCACCAAATTTAAAATAATATTCAGTTTTAACAGCATTAACAGAAATTTATTTTTATTAAAATTTTGTTTTTTTGATGAATCTGTGCCTCGTTGATGAATCGAAATCCAGCGCAAATTTGTTTACTGAAATATCATTTTCATCGCATAATAGATGAACGATCTGTTAAAAATTATTATGAAAGTGCACCATGATGTACATATTGGTGGCACCATGCAGGTGTGAAAATTAATATAATTAATTGATAAGGGTAACTAGTGATCGTGTGTGGCACGTGCTTGACAAGATCTAGTAAGAGATAACAATGACAATAATTAAGGAGGAGTACTAGTTATAATCTGCATTTGAACACATAAAGTACTATGTGTGGACTATGTAGTCGTAGAAATATGTCCATAATACCGTTAACTGTTAGGACTTTGAGATTCTTGAATTATCATATATTTCCCTATAATAATTTTCAGTTCATTCGAAACTGAAAATCCTAATTCCGTGATTTTATTATAAAATTAGCTCAAGTCTTTTTGATTAACCTAATAAATAAATATATGTTTCGACTTTCTCGATTAAAAAGCTAAATCTTTGCAATTTCTCCAAAACTTTTTAAAGTTAGTGCTTTCTTGTTGGCGAAATTCAACACAAAACTCGACTAACACACTCCAAAAATGAATTTGATAGATGATCTTCAACAAAAAAAAATTCATTTGAACACTCCTCAATCATATGATGAATCTTAACATCTCGGTTTTGAAAGTTATCGAAGAATTATTAAATTCATTGAAAGAGGTGGCTCAAGTCAAGTAATTGACTTGAGTGTCCTCAACACTGGTGATTTATGTGTATGATATCATAATGATAATGTTTGTATGTTTATTCGTCTCAAAATAAATACATCACCAATATACAATAATAAGAAACACATTATGATTATGAGACAGGCTGTACGTAAGCCTGTTACCTACTTAAAAAAAAGGAAATTAAAATAGAATATATGAGGGAAAAATGAAGGAAAAAAATATACCTTTTAGGTAGACAACATTGTATTGTATGTGCAGTAGAGTGTGACAACAAGAATTTATGAATGGGCGTGGAAACCCCCTGGTCCAAATGAGTTATCTCAGTTTACTGCACATATTAGTACTTTATATAGTGAACTCACAGCCAGAAGAATAAACACAAAATTACGCATGCATAAATAATGTCAATATATAAATAGTGGTTATTACTTTGGCCTGAAAACTAACGTGGGGGAGATAAGATCGGCATAACACTTGCGTGCGCATATTACAGGTGATAAAATTAAAATCAGTGTGAAATATACAAGACCAGAACAAAAATCTTCCTCGATTTTTGATATTCTGAAGTCAGTAAGATTAGATTTTCTCAGTTAAATGACAAAGCTTAATTACAAAGCCAACAAGGAATTTCTAAAGTCAGCATTTTCATCTTTGTAAAAACATTTTTTTTCGCGTGAGTGAAATTCCTATAATTTTATGAGTGAAATATCAAGATGGCAAATTAAACTGGTGTTCTGTTGCAGAGTGAGTATATTTACAGTATTCAGAGCAGATATCGGGTCAAGTGCAACATTCTGAGTTGTCGGTGTCTTAGGTTTTGATCCGTCTCTCAATATCGATTTGTTTAGATCTTGCGTCGCTTGTAATAATCCATTCAATTCACTCAATACTGACACCTGATGGTCAGTCACATCAAAAAAATGGGTTAAATTTATGTATGAGGAAGGAATTTTCTCTTCACGGAAAAAGAGCTGCCCATAAAGTAAATCGCATGCAATAGCTATGAGTAACAAAAGTGGTAGATATCACCCAGGGCAGAAACTACTCACTGTACTTTACCATGATAGTTC